>JAHWFP010222216.1:0-17976 GCA_023313725.1 Lithobius niger | reverse complement strand
CCCTCACCACATTCTCTCCCTTCGATCCACACGTGTCCCGCAGATAATGTTTGATGAAAGTGTTCCGGTTGTTCCACGAGCACGCCGCCACCACCTCGTCCAATGGTGTGCCGCAGCCGTAGGCCCACGAAGCGGCTAATGCCCGGAGCTCGTGCGCTCTGATTTCCGCTGGGAGATCCTCATGGTCCTGGCCGTTCTCATACGCCCTTTTGATCACGGCGCAGATCTACTTCCCTAGCTTGAAAGGGGACACTCCCTTATCCAGGACCTCGCCACTGTTGGTGTCCACATCCAGGAATAGTGGAGTAGCCTCATTATGCCCCTGGCTCCCCTTAGATCTTCCTCCATTCTTCTCGGTCTTGGTCAGGTAGAACCTCAAGGCTCTAATCGGGCACTGTAACCTCTCCTGGTTTCCTGGTTGCCCACTCCGGTTTAGAGCTTTAATCCGCACTGGTCTCGGTTTAGTTCCCGGGTTGCAATACTTAGCTCTAAAATGGGCCGGGAAGGTCAAGCTCACTTCCGACCAATCCTTGGCAAAACGAATGTGCCCGTCGTCCCTGGTGAAGGCGGCCATCTCGCTTTGGCGTGCCGCCGAGGCTAACGCGACCAGGAATACCGTCTTCTGAGACAGACATAGAAATGATGCAGTTCTAGCTGGCTCGTACGGGGCGCCCATTAGGCTTTGCAGCACTAAGGGCAGATTCCACTTAGGGAACAACTTCGTTTGTCTTGGTCTTCCATTCTCAAAGGCCGTCATCTGTTTGGAAATCACTACGCTGGCAACGGTCTTGGGGTCCCCTACGCACGTCAGCACCGAGTTGATGGCCGATCTGTAGGCCTTGATGGCGCTCGGGGATAGACCCTTATCGAAAAGCTCTTCGAAGAAAGCTGACAGCAGAGGCAGGTCCGGGTTGCACGGGTCGCAGTCTGTTGTCCCACACCACTCAAACCACTTCTTCCATTTAGCGTTGTAGTTGCGTTGTGAGGACTCTCTCAAACCTTTTGTGATCCTGGAAGCCACTCCTTCCTTAAACCCCCCCCTCACCAAATTTTTCTTCAGAGTTTCCACCCTTGAAGATTCAGCATGGAAGGGTTTTGGTGCAGAGTTCTCCCCTGATGCTGGGATAAAAGATTCGCTGTGATTGGCAGAGGGATTGGATCCTCTTTCCTCATCTCCATCAACTCGGGGAACCATGGAGCCGCTGGCCACCATGGGGCCACTAAGATGAACTTGCCCTTTGACGCTTTTATCTTGTTGATCACTTTCTGAAGGAGCTTGAACGGTGGAAAAAGGTATGCGTTCAGCGCCTCCCAGCTGATTGACAACGTGTCTGTCGCCCAAGCTAACACATCCGGAAACGGGGATACGAAGCACTTGAGTTGAGTGTTGTGCTGGGTTGCGAACAAGTCTATCGACGGGGTTCCCCACCGAAGAAACAAAGCCTCGCAGACTTGTGGGTCTAACCTCCATTCCGTAGTTGGCACCAGTGTTCCCCTGGACAACTCGTCCGCCCACACATTGAGACTGCCCGCAATGTGGCGAGGAACCGGCGTGATCCCGTACTGTAGGCAGATCTTGAACAGGATGGAGGCTTCCTCCATGAGGGACTTCGAGTGGGTGCCTCCCCCTTTCCTCACGTAAGCGACTGCCGTGGCATTGTCGCACATGATGCCCACTGCCTGATGTTCCAGCCTCTTGCTCCATGCTAGTAGTGCCTTCCAGACCGCTCTTAGTTCGAGGACGTTGATATGAAGGTTCTTCTCCTCCTAACGCCGGCCACAGTCTCCTCGGCAAGGTGAGCGCCCCAACCTGTCAGGGAGGCATCCGAAAACAGGAGTAATTCCGGCACCGGTTCGTGGATAGGTACTCCTCTTTCCAGGTTGTCTACCACTCTAAGCTCTTTCTCGGGAGGTCTTGGAGCCGGATGACATCCTTCCAGTTGTGCCTTGGTTGCCACGCCGTCTTCCGAAACCAATGAATCGGTTTTACCCGCCAGTGGCCTAGCGGGACCAGTCTGGCGTTGGAGTCCAACAGTCCAATGAGTGACGCCAACTCCTTCGCTGTCGCTGTGGTCCTCTTGTTGAAAGCGGTCACCGACGTCTTTGTCTTCAGAATCCTCTCTTGTGCGGGCCGTATCAACATCGTTACAGTATCGAACTCCGCACCCAGAAACACAAAGTTGGAGCTCGGAGCAGGTCTCGACTTCTTGAGGTTTATTCCAAGTCCCAAATGTAAGAACAGGGAGCTGCACATTTCCCACTGTCTTGTCAGAAGACCCCTGTCTTTGTGTCGTACTAGCCAATCGTCCAAGTAAGCATGAGCTTTGATGTGATGCAGATGTAAATAAGCTAAGACTGGTTTCAACATCCGGGTAAACACGTACGGAGCCGTTGCTAGCCCGAATGGAATAGAGGTGAACTGGAACGATTTCTGACCTGCTACGAGGCGGAACATGTGTCGAACTGAAGGATGGAGGGGAATGTGCAGATATGCATCCTCTAGGTCGATGGAAATGGTCAACTCTTCGTGTTGGAGTGAGTCCCGAATGGAGTCTATCGATTCCATTTGGAAATGTTCCTTCACTAGGTGCCGGTTGAGACTCCGCAGGTTGAAAATAACTCTTGATCCTCCTCCCTTCTTTGGGATCACTCTCGCTGGACTCCAGAATCCTGGATCGTGAGGTGCTTCTTCCATTGCCCCTTTCTTCACCAGTGCGTCGACTTCTTGGATGAGTTCTGGGGTTCCGGAACACTCTACCAGCCAGTCTGGCGGGTAGTCGGTAGTCGCTGGCCTGGTAATGAACGGCGGTGTGTATCCCTCTTCCAGGGTCTGGATGACAAAGGGGTCCGCCGCAATCTTCTTCCAGTTGTCTAGGTGTCGGGTCAGCCTTCCCCCCACCTGACGGTGAATGGGGGGGGGGGGCGCCCTGTCCATGGCCAGTCACTGTCGCGGTGGTCTTCTGCCCCTCCCGCGGAAGGATCCTCGGCCACGCTGGTAATTCCCTGGTCCCTTTCCGTGTGACGAAGAGGGGTGGTTGTCACGAAAGGGCGACCGATCCCGCGGTTTGTCTGTGGACTTCTTGCCGCTCCCTTTTCCCCCGTATGGTTCGTTCCAGTGTCCGGATGCCGGTTGGTGAATCCTGGCATAAACCGTTTTGCCCTTTGAGCTCCCACGGCTCATGCTTGTGGCAGCCTGGGCTGGTCGCACCTTCTCTCTGAGCTCGGGAGCTAACTCGAGTAGTTGTCCATTAAACAAATCTCCCGAACCATGCACTGGCAAAAGTCGCAACTTGCCCGCTACGTCCGCCGGGATTCCTGTCGCAGATTCGAGAAGGGCGTCCTGTCGGCGAAAGACATTGTTCAAAAGTAGGCGGCATTGCCAATTGAAGCTGTCCTTGTGGAAGGATGACGCCCGTTTGAGAAGGTGCATGCACTCCCTAATCGTCTTATTCTCCCCGAGTTCCGGGTTGGCCAGTGCCATTGCCTTCAAAGCTGCCGTCGATGATGAGTAGATCAACTCTGCCTGTGAGCTTGCCCTCATGCTGGCCCTCAACATAATATCGTCTTCTTCGAACTGTTGGGTGGGAGTCTTAATGAACGACGGGTTCTTCAGGATAGAGTCCAGCTCGACGTTACACTGTTCCGTCACATATTCGGCTTCCTTGAATGTCCGAAACCTCTTTTTATTCGGGGCACCTCTTCCCACAGACTTGAAGAACATACGCGATTTTTTCGGGTCATGCGGTGGCAGGGGTTTAGAAGATGAGACCGGCAGTTCGTTCTTCCTTGTTAACGACTCCGCGTTGAGCAGTTGCCTGAACATCACTGCTGATTGAGGCAGATGGGAGGGTTGCTGTTTGCAAATACCCTCATTCGCTAACGTATCCATGGGGGGGTCCTCAGGGTCCTCCACCGGCGGCGGCCCCTCCTTGATGAAACGAGTATGTCTCAAATGCTTGAGTGCAACCTCCGTGAAGTCCGCCCAAGGGATATACCCCGGTCCCTCATTGAACGGGTCATCTTTGTTGCCCCCTTCTGATTCTTCGTCACTATCAGATGGGCTGTCGTCCTCCCCAGTTTTCCTCCTTTTAGTCGCTCCCCTGTCGTCCCCTAACTCGGCTTCCCCTTTCCGCTTCCTTGAGCCACCGTCCCCTCCTGAACTAGATGGGGCAGGGACCCCCCTCACTTGTTGTTGAAAGTACTGCACTCTTTGGATGTGCTGCTGCCGAAAACCGCGTCGACGACGACTGTCCTTCAAGCGGCGACACATGGCGACTGACCGGCGACACGCGGCGACACTCGGCCGCTGGGTGACGACTGAGCGGCGACTGGGCGGCGACACACTTTAGGCGACTCCTTCACGTCCTCACACGGCGGCAACAACGTGGACATGGCCGGCGACATGTGGCGACTTGACGCCTGCCGCGCTTGTCGCCATGAACGAACTCATCATGTCCAGTAGTTTCGTAATTTTGTCCTCACTGGACGTTACTACTCCTACATTTTTAAGAGATTTTCCACTGGAGCTTTTCCTGCTCCCCTCAAACGAACCGCTGTTCCCAACACCGGGAGCGGCCGCTGGAGTACTCTTATTCGCCGACCTGTGACTGGACGGTCTAGTCGATTTTCCTGCCTTCGTCGACCTCTTCACTAGGTCGGAACGACCTCCAGACTTGGAATGGGACACGTCAGTCTCCTCCGACCTTTCCCGCTCGACACGTGGCGACACCTGGCGCTGCGGCGACTGCACAAAGGACGGCGACTCGATGTCCCTCGTACCACTGTGAATTGGCACTGTAGTCAGTCCTAAACAGGCTAGATCCGAAAAATGTCTCGATCCCTTGGTTCCCAACATCTCCACCGGTTTTTCTTCTTCTTTTTGTAAGAACGGTTTAAACATGTGGATCATATCCGCCATAAACACCCCAAACTTTTTGTCGATTCCCGACACAGCCGAATCCACTTTGTCTGTGATCCGTTGTTCGAGTCGTGTTGCCTTAGCGTCGAAAATCACGTTGGCCGTGGTCTGCATCGAAGCCAGTAGTTTCTCGTTAGAAAAAGGCACAATTCCTACCTGGTCCGTTTCGCAATCCGTAGGATCAAACTTTGACTGTTCATCCTGCACCACCACGCTTTCTTGGATCGCTGCGAACGCGTTTTCATTGTTCGCCGCCATCTTTGTTTCCTCGTCGTGTTGGGTAAAAACTAACGGCATCTCTGGGTTTTTGCTCATCTCAGCTAGCCTTTCATCCACCGACACTGCTGCTGCTGCCCTGGCCCTCTGATCTACTTTTTGGTCTGATTTTTTCCACGTGTGTAGAATCTCTTTCACCGTAGATCGATGGTGTAGATCGCACAGTTCACAAACTTTAGTGACGGAATTACACGGCCTGCAATCGCGACACAACGGATGAAAATCCCTCGACTGTTTCTTGCACGAACACTTGTTGAACGTTCCCGAATTAAGTCTCTCACGAAGCAGGTCTTTAGCCTCCACTGTAGCCATTTTGCTGCCCAAAAAAGTCGATAAATCCTATCCAATCGTCAAAATAAAAGTAGCGATGTCACAGCACGTCCTCTCCCAATGGCGTGCTCAAAATGTGATGAAGGGACCAAACAAGATGGCGGCCTCCTAGATAGGAGTAGCAGCGCGCCAGGCGGGAGTGGAGAGAAAGTTTTGGTACAAGCTAAAAAAGGGGGTTTTTTAGTTGATAAATGAGCAGCGATAGCGTAAAATGGTGATTTTAAGCATAATTACTGAACGTAAGTATTTGCAGGTAGTAAGAAACCCGGGTACAGCCTGGTTGATTTCTGTTTTTGTTTTTTGTTGCCTAACCAAAAACATAACATTACCTTCACCCGCCCGGCCTCCCCTGAGTGGAAGAAAGATGAAGCCAGCTCGTTTCGGGGGCTTCATATAGAGGCATGCGCGGAAGGGAGCTTCTGGCAGGCGTGGTAGGGATTGAGCCTTCATAAGGAAGGAACTGTTATAAAGGAAAAATCGGGTAATGTATGTTTCGTTTAGGCAACAGTTAGGTTTCTTTTAGAAAAGAAAAAAAACTTCGGGTTTGTCCATGTTGCCTTGCCGCAGATAGTCAGCAATACATGGTTTTTGGAAACACACCTTGATTTGTTAACTGTTGTCCATCGTGCCTTGACAGACTTAAGACGCGGGACTATCTTCTCTTGCTTCTGGGTGGCTTGCGCGCATGCGTGAAGGAAGTCAGAGATCGAGTGAATATTAGGATGATGGCGTCATCCCTACCATGGACGTATGCAGAGTTAGCGGTAGAAGGGGACCATTAGAAAAAATTATCGCAATTCTCAACAAGCCTTTGTTAATGGTTTTTCTTCAAAATTTTATCTAAGTATAAGGCAAAAGTGCTACAATCTGTGGCCTTACAAGAAGACATTTAAAATATAAATTAAATCCTAATACACGTCACTTACCGTGTCAAGACTAGTTTTGAACATACAAGTTAAAACAGTTCTAACTTTTAACTAATAACGGTGAGAAAGAATTTAACCGTAAATATTTTTTCCGCCATAGAACAAGTATTTGGATTGTATGAAAGCAAGTTTGATGCAGCTTGACAACTACTACACTCTGTCCAACTGTGTGGATATCGCAAGTCATAAATTACCTGTTAGAGATCTTGTCACGGACAAGAAGGAAATTGGCAAGTTGTTACTTTAATTAAATGTATTGGATAACAAGATTTGTGAAACTTAATTTTACAACTTCACTTGCTGTTTTTCCCCCAGAGAATCTTATGGAAAAAATCAACACCAGCAACAAACTTTTAAAAGAGTTAACAGAAAAAGTTTGCCTCATCGAAGTAAGTGAAGATGCTGAATCGCTTAAAACTATAAAAGAGATTTTGGAAGAAACTATAGATTTTGTGCGCAGGTAAGTCTACAGACCACTTTCATACCATTGTGTATTATTTATTTCCTTTAGTATGTTTTGTTCATGGTCATCTGTAATAGGGTTAGATCGGAGAACATAGTTTTGTAGCAATGACGAATGACAAGCTTATACAGTAATGGGATGAGACCATTATTGTTGTATGACACTACAAAAAATGAGGGATTTTGAAAAGATTGGTTTTCTTTACAAGATAGTTCATTAAGCAAGTCGGTTGGGGTGTAGATCTAGGTGTAGGTTGGGAGGTTGTAATGTTAGTTGATCGATTTAAACTTCGCAAAACGGAGACTGCTAATTTTCGACAACTGAGTTCTTTGTTTTCTTCAGGCACTACAAGGGCTTGTTTTAAATTCTGGTCTTTTAGTATCGTCTGCTTTCAAGTCCACATCTGAAGACAAGCGTGGCCTCCGGTGTTTGTTGGGCTATCCTCGTTCATTAGGGATGTGTGATACTCGTAAAATTCGAGCCGAGTATGAAACTTGTACTCTTAACTCGGCTCGCTGCTTGCGTCCATATTTGAAAAACTAGAATCCGGCAAAAATGTGATAACTTCACCAATTTTTGACCGATTTTGACATTCAAATATACCAAATCGATCGTCTCGACGAGAGCGTTCCAGTGGTGCATATTAAAAGTCGATAACTGAGACCATTTTCAAGTTATGTCCTTAAAACTGGAAAATCATGACCAACACAGTCAGTCAGTTAAGCTAAGCACCATCATTATTTTTATTATCTTAACAAGAGAAACTTGCAAACAAAATATTTCCATCATATACTCGAACTCGGCTCGACTTAACATTTTTTTTACTCGCACATCCCTATCGTTCATCGTTCTACCTCTACAGCAATGATCCCAGCTCACGACTCACAAGGTGTAAAACATTAGGGTTGGGGGGCCTTGAATATTCATTCGTGGAACAGTGTGTGCCGAATGATGTTGGATCTGCAGACACTGCAGATGACTGTCTCCGCATTATTCGGGCTTATTATCATGTGACTAGGGATGTACGAGTAGAATAATTTTAATTCAAGTCGAGTTCTAGTATTCGTGAACAAGTTTTTCTTTAATTTGTTCAGGAAATAAGAACAAAGATGGTGGTTAACTGACTCTGGGTCGTGGTTTTCCAGTTTAAAGGATGTAACTTGAGTTTTAATTTGTACCATTAGAAAGCTCTCATAGAGATGATGAGTTTGGTATACAGTTAAACCTCGTTATAACAATACCTCTTACAACAATGCATGCGAAAGTGGTTGTTTATAACGATAAACCTGATATAACATTCTATTTCCAAACTCCCATCAACTATCGTTATAAAGAGGTTTCACTGTATTGGAATATCGAAATCGGTCAAAAATTATTATTGCATTTTCGGCAGATTCGAGTTTTTCGAATATGGATGCGAATGGCGAGCAGAGTTAGAGGACAAGTTGCATACTTCACTCGGCTTGAATTTTTCAAGTATCGCACATCCCTACATGTGACGCATTAAATACTCTGTTCAATAGTTACGCAAAAGTTTGTAACTCCTCGAATGTAAATTCATATGCAGCATCTGCAACGTATTTGCTGGATTGCTTAAATTTGTTACAGGGCTGCCCCATTTCCAATTGATGCCGATACTGAAATTGTTTTTAAAGATGAAAGCTAAGCAAGATTTGACTTGACCAGCGTTATTTATGACTGAAGGGGCAATACTTATGTGACTTTGTTAGTAAACTAAACGTGTCAATCTGAAATAAGCACATTTGAAAGCTCTCGAAAAACTTAAAAGTGGTGCATTTGAGTATAAAATTACGTAAAATTATTGAAAAAATTAGGGTTTGCTGACTGTTCTACTAGCCAATACGGATGTTTTCCGAACCCAACATATTACCACTTCTAGTTGACAGTTTTTGAAGGTTTTTTTCGCTAGCTTTTTGATGGTCCAAACCACAAGTTCCTAGCTCTAAATGTTCAGAAATTATGAGAGAAAATGTAATCCATGGGAGAATTCTTTCTGCTATCGGAAAAATTCAATTCTTCGCACAATCTCGCCAACAGAATATCAGTTCATCAATATCCAGCTAATTTTTGACAGCTCGAAAGAAAAATAGAATCAAATTTCCTTCCAACTGTTTTCCTCAGGATTCCAGGTTAGTTATTTGTTAAACTACATCACGCTTGCTCTCGCCGTGTTTTGAAATATATCGCTATGGTCAATACAGTGAAATCATGGAATCGTCATAAAAAGAACACCTACTTCGTCCTGCAAATTTTCTTCAGACCTTGAGGATGCTCAGACTTTGAACTACATCTTTCTTTCAGACCACTTGTGCGTTCGGACCACTTTAGCATTTGAATTTGGCCACCCTCGTAGCCTCCTGTATGATCAGCCTGCACGTGATTCCCACCACCTAGTTGCCATTGACGATCAAACTGTTCACTGAGGTCTCTGCGTCCCCTAGAGTTGCTCAACTGGTAGGCAGAGACCTCAGTGAACAGTTTGATCGTCAATGGGGGATGTAGTTCAAAGTCCGAGCATCCTCAAATTTGCAGGACGAAGTAGGTGTCCTTGAAGTGAATTTAAGTGAACTTTTTGGTGTTCTTTTTATGACGTTTTGAAATTTGCCGCAACTCTGGCCTCCGGTATATACACCATTTCCAACAGCTGTCAAATGCTGCTAGTTAAGTGATTTCCCAAAAAGGATGCCTTGAGCAAGACATTTTTCTTGAAATTTTACATATGCATTGCCCCTAAAGTCTAAAATCCAGATATCACCTAAAAAATTCTCTATCTGCGCTGCGAATATAGCAGTTGTGTGGCCCTGTTCTTGATAATTTCTTATTTACACCATAAAAACATGTCTATACCAACTATGGCATTTGAGCCCCAGTGTATTCAACAAGTCATTGCATATATTCAAACATAAATATTACAAATTAAAACTTGATTTTTTAAGCCATGTTTCTTTTACAGATGTGATGAATCAGTGGAAACCTTGACAAGTATTGCTATTCACACAACTGCACTGCAGATAGAAAATATTCGCAGCACTGCTGCAAGTACGAACTCTACTACAGATTAAATGTTATTTTGTTAACTAAAGTTATGTATTTATGCCTATTTTTTTTGGCACAACAGTAATAATAAAGTTATACTAGAGACATGAAGTTTATAATTACTTAATTTGCTAATGCACTGTTGGTTCTGAAGCATCAAGTTTCATTTTTCTAAGTGGTTAACTTTACTAGGTTTAAGTGCATTAATTAATCCTAATGTAGGCATTGGCAACACGAGGTAGCATTCTGATCACTCTATAGAGACTATACGGATTTAAACAAGACAGTATATACATGGTTAAACAAAATATTTCCGAGAGCAAGAGTTGAGTTGTTATCCCAGCTCTGAACAAGTGACACAGCCAAATGGGTGCTATGATAGCCTTAACCCTTTCCTTCATGTACAGGGTGGTCCACAAAAAACTGACGGTCGAACTTTTCTAGTTAGCACTCCTCTGAACCAGGAGAGAACAGAAATCAACTCTACAGAAACGGGAAGATTTCCGTCCTCTCCTGGTTCTAAGGGGTGCTAATTAGAAAAGTTGGACCAGTTGAGTTTTTTTATTGACCGCCCTGTGTATACGCATCTAATCTCTCACTTTCAATTACTGAAACATTTATTAACCAGTTTAGTTACATTTTTGAGGTCATGGTCTTAAGCCTGGACATTTTTTATTTAAAAAGAACTTGGTATGGTGTATTACAGTTCAAACATTACAGAATAATTTCTGATGCGTGGTTGTGGAGAAAGACATTTTCATTGAGGGAATGGGGTTGAAAGTTCTCGTAAATGTAGGCGAAGTTAATGTATGAATACATTAACTCTAAGGCATCGCATAATGCAGCTAAATTGCATAATTAGGGGATAACCCCACAATCTAACTATGAAGGTAAACAAGAACCTCTGGAAAACATCCTGGATTAACCAGCATGTAAAGAGGTTTACATACAGAGTCCATTTTGGATGTACATGGACACCAGTTATAAAGAAACTCTGTAGGAATTATTGCTTTAAAGAACATTTTCAACAACCATTCAAGCAGATTTAGTGCTATTTGATCTCGGGGAATTAATGTTTACAAAAAAAAATCTTTTGTATATCTTTTTTTTTTTTCAAACTACACAAGACCGAACCAATAACAATGAAGGAGTTCGACTATTGCAGATGGGATATCATCCCTCAATTTGGCGCTTCATCGATGGGTTGAGACTAAGGCTGTACCGATACCACTTCTACCGATCCGATGCCGTTACTGATTTACTTCAAGACGAGACTTCGTGTTGCACTGTTATTTTTGGAATCGTGACCGTCTAAATGCAGGGAACACAGAGTTCTCAGTGCAGATAATGATTTTATTCAGGATGAAACTTTGTGTTGCACTTCAATTTCCAGAACTGTGGCAGACAGCAGACATGAAACTCTACATCATCAAGGGTGAAGTGTGGTATCTGCAAAGGAATCTAAGAAATTCCAATCCGATTCATTGAATATCTGCAGATTTACCGATACGGTATCTGCATCTGTACAGCCTTAGTTGAGACGTGTACAAAAGGAGATTTGGAATACGGTCAGTATGCAGTAGGCATTGCCAATACCTTAATGAAGGAAGGACCAACAAGCTGACAACAGAATTCGAGTCATTTTATCATCCTATGCCGATCACGAAATAATTGAGTACTTCCGTGGGTTAGCACACAACTTTTTAATGGAGTAGCAACTAAATCATATATTAGTTTTTATACAATCAGTTTTTATACAACTTTTTAAAGACGTATGACAAAATAAATCTTACTGATAATGCGGCTATGCAATAAATTAATAAGAAAAAACATAGCTGGGCCATGCTTGTGGTGTATGTCCCCCCCCCCCCTCCCCCGGACAAACTGTACAAAAAATGTTTTAATCACAGTATTGGGCTTTCTTTATGGTGTAAGTTGTTCCACTCCTCCCTACCTCCACATAAGTTTTACCAAATGTAAACACAAAAAACGTTACTTACCTGGGACCAAATAGTCGCGTACCCCTTCTGCATATAAAGAATAAGGAATTTCTTACTACCTGCAAATACTTACCTTCAATAATACTGCTAAAATCACTACTTTACGCTTTTGCTGCTCAAACATAACTAAAAATCCCATTCTTTGGTTTCTCCAGAAACTTTCTCCTCCTTCCGCTAGCGGCGCTGCTCATCTTACTACAGCGCCCCCTCCCCTGTATCTTCATCACTTCTTGAGCACGATATTTTGGATGGTCGTGCACATTTTTTGCTTAGTGTATCTTTATCATATCGTTGTTAGTTTTGGACTATTTCATCCCAATTATGTCGGTGAAAGAAGCAGAAGCAAAGATGCGGGCGTTTCTGCAGACGTCGAAATTTGATTCGTGCAAGTACACAAAGCTTTCCAAGAATTTTCATCCACTCTGCCGACGATGTAGACCTTGTGACTTCACAACTAAAGTGTGCGATTTGTGTGAACTTCATCATGCTTCCTCCGTGGCGGCAATTCTTCACACGTGGAAGAAATCCGACCAAACAGCAGCACAAAGAACGAGGAAATCACCATTGACGGGACCCACTAGTGATGCACAATTAAATGTGAACCCGGATTTGAGTTTGCCAGAATTGTCCTCGCGCAACAGCCAGCCAACACGGAATCCAACATGGCGGCGGACAAAGAAACGGGAGACAATGTGGTGGCTGTCACGCCACAGGATTGCACGATCCCTTCAACATCGATTGGCGGGGAGCAAGTAATTACGTTGCAAGATGTAGCGAGTCCCTCGTTACCAGATGGAAATATTTTAATTGCCACTGCGACAGTGGCGGCTAATGCTGTTTTTGATGCAAAAGGAACGATACTTGAAAGCAAGATTTTGTCGTGTATGGATGTTAAACTGGAGCATTTCATGGCCGATTTTTTTCATAAGATGACAGACTTTTTGCCCCAACGTGAATGTACGAAAACTACTCCACAGGTCAACGTATCGCAGTTGGATATGGATCTAGCCCTTTTGGGTCTGAAAATTGGGGAATCCGGAAATGGTGTCGGTGTTGTGACGGCACAGGATAACGCAGACAGCGTTGCCGAGTGGTGAGCGGTCACTGACACGCATTAAGAGGTCTTCGATGCCTGAGACTCGGATTAAAGAGGTTAGTACCCCAATTTTTCATAAACGAAGCACGGAGAACTCTGGTGAGGGGAGTAAATCCGTACAAAAAGCAGGGGCTGGGGATAAAGTGAAAAATAGTAAAACGATCGCTCCCGGTTCGGGAATTAGCGGTTCCGTTAATGCGAGGAAAGAAAAGACAACCGCAATTGGTCCTGGTGTGGATAATTTTGCGAAGTTGGTCGATAAAATGAGTGCGTTAATTTTTTTTGGATTTGCACAAAGTGCCGTATGGTCGCCGCTGGCGACGCGTGATAGCAGCTCGACAGAGACAGTTAGTCGTCATGGCAATGGCGCTTCCGAACCGCTTAATTATTCCCTTGGTCACCGCAACGGCGCTCCTAGTTGCCATGTCGCCAAAGTGTCGCCGTGTGTCGCGGCACTAGGAAGGGTCTCCACAGCATTGTAAAAAGTCACCGACGGCCTACAACAAGCGACCACACGATAAGGACTACGGAACACTAGCCAAACATGTTAAAATTACTGAAGATGAGGATAGGGAGGAGGAGGAGGAGGAAAATATTAATGACCCCTTCAATGAAGGACCGGGTTTTATTCCTTGGAAAGAGTTTGTGGAAGTGACAATGAAGCATCTTAGGCATACAAAATTTTTCAAAAAGTGTCCTGAGAAATGTTTAAACCCAGATGACCCCTCCCCCCATGGACACCTTGGCAAATGAGGGAAATATTAAGCCTGAACCTGCACATCTTCCTCAATCTTCAGTGCTTTTTCGACAACTGCTTAACACAGAAGCCTTAACGTGGAAAGATGAACAAGCCATCTCCTCAAACCTTCCCCTACCACCTCATGACCCTAAGAAAGCCAAGTGGTTTTTTCGATCAACGGGCACAGGAGCCCCCAACAAGAAGAGGTGCCGTACCTACCCTGCAGCAGAGTATGTGACCGAGTCTTGCAGTGTTGAGCTTGACTCAATGTTAAAAACACCGGCGGTTATGAAAATCCCCTCTTCTCATTTTGAAGAAGACATCATGCTGCGGGCAAGCATGAGAGCGAGCGGAACTATTCTATTCTCTCCGAAACAACGTCAGCATGCCGTAATTACACAGAATTTTAATTTTCTTAAAAACGGAATAATTTAGCATCAAAAATTGGCCAAAATGGCCAATAACTACTAACTACACTATACGGAGAAAACAATTTTGGGGGCAATGACTGCTACTTTTCTTAGTCCTTTTCAAATGAGAATGTTAAAATTTACTTTTAAAACCAGTCACATCATCTTTTTTGCCCATTGACATACAATGTTAAATTTAATGTTTAAATAGTGTTTAATTAGCAGACTTCGTCACCATAGGAGGCGGGCTAGGTTCGGAGTACCCACCTTACAAGCTGGCAGCTCCCCACAGAAAACACTGAGCGGAACACGCGAGCACCCCGATCCCATGCACCCAAGATCCTCAGTCCCATGGGTTAGCAAAATAGCCCAATGTCATATGCACGCCACAATATTTGAACATATTTTTGTTAAGTCTTCACTTGTTGAGAATATCTACACAAAATTGCCAAAACATGCAATCTTCACGCATGAAAGTGGCCTTGAACAAATAAAGCTGAAAAGTAGTATTGAGCCAAAAAGAAAATATGATGGATTTTTTTTTGAAAATAAGCTCAACATTTTAAGGCTCGTATTAAGGTTGCTTTTAAGAGTCACCTAAATTTAAACAGAAGACCTGCCATAAGTCAGAAGTACCACACACAAAAAAAAAAATAAACTGGAAACTTACTGAAATGTTCCTCAGTACAAAAATAGCTGAAATTTCTCATGCCTATATCTTATTATCTACACCCCTACGGCTGTGGGTCGAGATTGGAAAAAGCCCTCGGTTGCCAAGGTGGTAAAACTTTAAAAGCTAGAGAAAAGAGAATTATTTCGTATAGAAGTCTTGGTAATTCTGTGCAATAAGTACAGTGTCAAAATGTGATTTCAGAATGCTTAGATCTACAAAAGACTCTGTTCCATTCAGCACTAAAGGGAAATTACTTGTGGAATCTGGTTTGCTTGCTTTTATTTGCCTCCACAAATTTAAACGGTTTGTTTATGGTTAAATAAAACATGGCCGTTTCACAACCTTATTTGAACTGAATTAGTTAGGTGATTGGTGCATATAACAAGTTAAATACTGTAATATTCGTTACAACTTTATATTTTAATAAAAGTAATTATTGTTTTTAAAATTACTATTTTTTTTATTATCAAAAATCAAAACTGCTAATACACTGCAGCAACAGTTATCATCCATCAACAATTTTAAAGCACAACATTCCAACAGTAAAACTACTGCAACACTAATAAGCTGTTGCATCATTGTAGTGTTAATGGCACCACTGTTGCGTGAGGAAAAATACATAAACTATACTTAAAAACCTAATGAGAAATTAACTTCACACTTGCACCGTTCATAAAGTGACAGCAAATAATCATAATATAAAACATAAACAGTGAATTTAAATGCAAAACAAAGTTACATACTACTTAGTAATTTCGAAAATTTCTTAAAAACAATAGAAGAGCTTACTTAAATATTTGAAGCTCGTAAAACATGTATTCCTCTGTAGGACATGAAGTACTTGATGTTCTGAAGAGTCAATAGCATACAAACATACCTCTCAGCCATCCTGCATTATGTGCCATGTCCACTTAACTCCTACATTTTAATTAAATTTGTCCAGTATTAAGACTAGAACAGATTAAATCGCACTACCATATGTTGGCTGCGATTCTTTAGTATTGAAAAGAATTGGAAAACGGCAGCAGACAGTGGAAAAGAAAAGTTGACAAGTTCCTCAATGAACTATTTGTTCAAGTCAAAAAACTAATGTAGAGCAAACAAACTATTTTTTTTCATGTCAGTTGTAACTTAGGAGTAGGTCTGTTGTTTTTGCAAACATAACATCTTTACGTAATTTTTATTGTTAAAATCGAGGATGTATTCATATATCTGAAACCTAAAAATTACTAACCATTTTGTAAACAGAACGATAAGAGGCAGCTGACATGAAGCTTAGTGTAACAACATGTAATGATTACTGTGTCGCTTTTGTAGGACATGTGCCATATTATCAATGTAGCCATGCGACTTACTTTTCTCAGTACGTACTTTGGATGATTCCTTTTGAAAATTAGGTACGGTACCCCACAAGGCACTTAAACAAAAAAAACGTGAAGTAATTTATTTCTAAATTTGTGTGACAAAAATATTGAATTAAAGGGATGGGATGTATGGAACAGTTCCATTTCAACAACCAAACACTCTTTTTGACTGACAAACTATCCACAAGTGGAATGAGCAAACTGATTTTCTTTACAGCAGTTTTAATCGCATACTGCAAAAACAAACAAAAAACAATGCTACAAGAAATAAACTTACAATGGCAACACAAATACTGCACAGCAATATAATGCTGTGCAATGCAACAGTCGTCTTATTCTAGTCCTTAATTAACTTGTTCATCTAGAAATTACAAACTATAGTTCACGTTTCATCAGTTAACACTTGCTGCTGGCTGGAACACGTCATGAATAATATGTTACAGTAATTACTAACCCCCCCCAAAAAAGGTAATAAAAATAATTAGCTGTTACAAGAGGCAAGAACTCCTGCATAACTGCACATTTAAAGTTGTTTATCTAATTGTTTACTAGCATTACCTGAAGAGGCAAAGCTGGGTGTACCACAATACTACTGCAACTGAACTTTAAACCCCACTCCTTTCACGTACAACGAAATTAATTCTAAACTCTCGAGTATATTGCACTTCATCATTATCTTCACATCAATAACAGCACCCTCACTACTGTGCATACTTTTTGAAAAAAAAAAATTAAAGCTTATTTCAATCAGTTTTTCTTTCGATTATTTCTTCAATAAACGTTTCTTCTTTGCTTCAAGCTCTGCCTTCCTTGCAGCCAAGGCAGCTTCCTCAGCTAACAACTGTTTTAATTCTTCATCATCATCATCATCATCATTATCTTCTGCCTGGGTTGCAGCTAAAGTAAAAATGTGAAATTATGACAAAAATACCGGCAACCGGCATTTACAGCGTTAAATTGGAGACATCATGGGAAGATCACCAAACTTAAAAAAAAAAAACTTGCTGCTGTGGGTTCGACGTGTGTAGCTTTTCACCACTGTTTTCTTGTTTTTTTTTTACAAACTCGAGAATCACCTATTCTCGCAAATTTTCTACGACTTGCTGCAGTCTGCTTCAGGCTTTTCCGGACCTTCTACCAGAAAGTCCAAAAAAACCTGAAAGCCTGACGAAGCCTGCAGCAAGTCGTTGAAAATTTGCGAGAATAGGCGATTCTCGAATTTGTAAAAAAAAATAAAAAACAAGAAAAAGGTGGTGAAAAGCCTGACACAGCGTAAATTGTTTGGACACGAGAGCATTATTTAAATGAAATAAGCCATATTGCGCAATTTTAAAAGTGCAAAACTGACAGTCAAAACTCTTTCATAGAGAAATCCATTATCACAAAACATACAGCACAAGTAATAATACTTTATTCAGCATGTCGTTTAAAGGGCCACTGGACATAAAATGAGGTAAAACCATTAAATTCGTTAATTGAGCAGATGCTGTGCAGTAGCAATTCTTGGACCAAAAGTGCGCTATTTTTGGGGTTTCTTGTTGAATAAGCCATACACTATGTTTCAAAGCATAAGGAATTGGACAAATGTTATTTTCAGGGCCCCCACGCACTAGGCGGCCAAGTCGTGCGGCCAGTGGTCACCGAGGCCACGTTTTCTCTCGATAATTCTCGATCACATGGTGAAAAATGAATACGGAGTAAGCATTGTCGCTCTCTGGTTGCCT
>JAHWFP010222215.1:0-17467 GCA_023313725.1 Lithobius niger | reverse complement strand
ACAAGTTCGCCAGTACCTGGGGCTATGCAATTACTACAGGAAACATGTGGTGGGCTTCGCTCGGGAGGCTTTGGTTTTAACCAAGCTGACGAGGAAGAACTGTAAGTTTGAGTGGGGTGAGGCGGAAGACAGGGCCTTTAACAACCTGAAGCGGGCTATGGTGAATGCTGCTACGTTGAAGCATCCAGATTTCACTAAGCCTTTTTACGTCGAGTCGGATGCTTCCGATATAGCCCTCGGCGGAATGTTGTCACAGATCCACGGGGGTGTAGAGTATCCGCTTGCCTACACTTCCCGAACACTCACTCCGTTGGAACGAAAAGGGACTACAACTATGGGAGAGATCCTGGGGATCGTACATGCGATCGAATCATTCCGGATCTACCTCCTGGGGAAGGTGTTCTTCCTTAGTACGGACCATATGGCTATTCTGTTTTTATATAATTCGTCATCTCTACCTCCTAAGATTGAAAGAATCCTCCGAAGATTACGAGAATACGTCACACACCTGGAAAGTTACTAGCGGTAGCAGACGCTCTTTCACGCATAGAGATCCCGATCGCCGTATTGGGAAGTCAATTTCCTGACTGGACTAGAGCGCACCTAGCGGTGGAACAGAGAAATGATCCCTACCTTGGCGAGATCGTAAAACGGCTTAAAGATCAGTGCTCCGAGGATCTGCTGGATTCTTCGAATAAAAGAAATATATTTTTCAAAGATTATGATGGTATTCTGTATAGGATCCGGCTGGCGGATCCTGAGCAGGGTAGAGTGGATAACATACCTCAGGTGTGTATTCCTGGTTCTCTAATTAATTTTTGCATTAGAGATTACCATACAGCACCCTGCAGTGGACATCACGGTCGACAAAAGACTCTAGATTTAATTCAGCTACATTGTTGGTGGCCTAAAATGGGGCGCATGTCGCTGAGTACGTAAAATCATGTCAGACATGTCAGGCTTTCACGAGACCTAACAAACCTTATAAGGCTAAACTAAGGGCGTACCAAACCTTACAGAAACCTGGTTATTCATGGTCTTTAGATTTGATAGGTCCATTGTCAGTGAGTAATCATCAAAATTCCTACATTCTAAGTATGGTGGATGATTTCTCGCGTTACGTCATCGCTGTTCCGATTAAAAATAAAAAGGCTGAAACGATTGCTCGAAAATTGTTTACTAGACTAATTTCTAGATTTAGTACTCCGTTTCAGATCCGCAGCGATTGTGGTACGGAATTTTTGAATACTGTAATGGCTAAGCTTACACTTTTATTTCAAATAAAGCAAATAAATTTTACGCCTAATGTAAGTCATGTGGGCGGATTGGTAGAGGCAACTAACAAGAAAATCGAGACAGTGCTACGTAAAATTACGGCACATTGCCCTAATGATTGGTGTAGATACCTTGATATGGTGTGTGTAGCTCTAAATGCCACTCCAAATGGGGCAACCTTAATGTCAAGTCATTTTTTGCAATTTGGTAGTGAATTTAGGCTACCTGCGTCATTGGCCTTTGAACCACCTAAGATTTTTTATGACAATGATGATTACGTTGTTCGTTTGGAAAGTAGGCTACAAGCAGCATTTGAGGTCGGGTGTATGCACAATTGGAAATCAGTCGTAAGGGCTCAGACTTTTTATAATAAAACGGCTAGGCCGTATTCCTTTTTAACTGATGACTACGTATTAGTAAGGGACTGGACGGCTCTAAGGCAGGTATCTAATAAATTACTTAGAGTTTGGACGGGTCCATTTCGTATAATGGAGTTCGTAAATGAAGTAATCGTACGAGTGGTACATTTTTTGGAGCCAGCGAAAATTCTCAGAGTGCATACAAATCACATTCGCCCTTGGTTTGCGAGAGGTGCGAATCAACCCTTACTGTTTAGCGGTGCTTCGGATCTCGATGTGTCCTTACAAATTAATGGGGAATTATCAGAGGCTGAAATAAAACTATAAGAATTCATTGCTAATCTATTATTGGATCCTTTTGACCATGCATCGGAGAAAAATCCGCCAGTCTTTGATTCGTCAACTGAAAACGAAGCCTTAGCAGCTAATGAAAATAGTGATAAACCAGACGTAGTTGATAGGCTAACTCGTAAACGCAAGTACATAGAGCCACGGTCGGCTCGTTATTTTCAAAATAAACAGAGAAAATTGGAATACGAATTGGAATTACAAAGGCAGCGTGGAGCGACGCATAGTTATAACACTAGAAGCAGTATTAATACACCTGAAATTAGGCTTCGTAGGCAGTTAGAGGAATCAAAGGCTGGTGGCGATGATGAGTAGCGTAATCCAGTTGGGCTGAAAAGACAAGATGGTGTCGGACAATGAACTATGTTGGTGTGTAATGCGCATGAGCGGCGGCGCATGACACCACTGTTATGGGTTACTATTCCAGCAATACTGAAATATAAGCCATAATATGTCAGGATGTATTTGTTACACTGTGTCAATAAATGTATAATAAATCACACAACAACCATAGACAGCTAACCTCCTTCTTTACTGTTTAGAATAATCACTACAACAAATAGTTCAAAAGGTCTGCACTTAATCACACAACCAACTACGTGTTGAGTATTTAAATTAGCACCGATAAAAGGTTGACACCTAAACCTAGAGTTCCCTCACTCTAACCTTAACTCAATCGACACCTACGTTATTTTAAATAATGGCAAAACGGTATTAAAATCAAGTTCGATCCTATTAAATTAATATTCACGTTGATTCCTGCTTGCTCAAATAAAAGCAATCAATAACACTTCGATTATACTCATCTGCTACAAGTCCGCATGAGCGGGGAAAGTTCGGCTCGCGTCTTGCAGAGAAACCAAGTCGCTCGCCACCCAACAACCTTGAACACAGCTGATCGGACCCACGGAAAGGAGAACCTTACTCGCTCGAAACTGCCGCACAAGAGAGCGATCGTCTCGTCTCTTTTTGTGTCTTTTGCTCTGTTCTAATTTCCCGAATTCGTGTTTCGAAATACGACCATCCAAATATGTCTTGAGTTCTCTAGAACTCTTCCCGTTTAGGCAAGTTAATTGTTCGTTCTAGCAATTTGACTAACTGAATGCTGATACTGCAAACTGAAGCTAAACTGCTGCTTCTTATGAATTTTCCTTATATGTCAATGCTTCTGATAATTTAGAGTGTGTCAACCATTTACCTGAATGCTTTCAAGCTTCCTTATTTAAGAATTGCAATACTTTCTTTCACTCCACGTTTTGTTATGCTTTTAATATTTAAGCTATATTTATGCCCATAATTATTTCCATCTATTAAATCATTCCATATGTTTTTAAATGTCAATAATTAATAACTGCCTTAAATATGACTATATTAATAACTTAATTAATATCATAATTGATATAATAATTTATTAATTTATGTACTCATTTCCATAACATAAACTTTCTTTAGGCTCTCAATTCTAAATTAAATAGGAACTTTAAATTTGACTGTTAACTTTGAAATTTATGAGGACATAGGTTTTCGGCCTTTTGTAATCTAGTCTCCCCATAAACTTGAGGGTTAAACGATCCCTTCCTAAAAACCTTGTTTCTAGTTTATTTTAAATGGGCTTTTAATTTAAACCTTACTTCACTGAATTTTTATTGCAGTCGTTACTGAAGCTTGTATTTCTACGGTGGAACCCTAACGTTACTTGAAACTTGGAAAGTGATTTGATTTGACTATTTTATTATAAGTGGACGCTGTAATAATTTAGAGTTCTGGATTGAACAAAACCCTAATTTCTATTCGAAATTATTTTACTGTGAACAACAAGTGTTTGCTTTGAACGAAAACCGAATTCATGTAATTCTGTGATATTTTATTTTTATTTTGAAATACGATTTAAACTTGAAACTAAATGTAACTGTTTATATTTTTGCATAATGTTATAAAAACCAAGAGTTTTTTTTACTTGACCCGAGTTTCCCGATTATTAGCTAGAGTTAAAATAAACTAATTTTAGACTCCAGTAACTAGTAACTTAAGCCCCACCATGGTGGCAGTGATACCAGTATTTAATTTACTTTAAACCTTATTAGCCTGGCTTCTGATGCTCTATTCCTCAACTGACGCTATATAGAACGAGCTATGTTAGTTGAAAATAAGTCTAACATCGCAGCAAAAGTATTTTAAACCTTTGCAACTGTAAACCAGATGTTGGTAGATGTTACAAGCACCTCCTGTTGTAGCATCCGCCGTTTCAAACTGCTGGGGGGGGGGGGGCAAAGTTTGCTGCTAAAATCGTTATTACAGTTTAATAGAAGGGTGGTTTCTGATCTATTGCATGATTACTGGAAGGACAAGGCTTTATTTACATTCGGATGAGGTTACTATGGTGGGAGCTCTGAAATAAATACAAGATACAACAATAAAATTATGTCCGGTAAATTTTTATAGTGGAAAATGCCGTTTTTTGGACAAGGTAGATTTCATGGGAAGAAATTACGTTAAAAATTGGTTTCTTTAAAGCACTAAGCAAAAGATTAAATAACGTATTTGAATTAAAGTATTATTGCAGCTGCAAGTAATATAAGGGTATACAATCGAAGTTTCCATGACAAACTAAAAACCGGTATTGAAGTTCAAAATAAAAACTTATTGTTGGTCCTCAGTTTACATGTATGTGAGGTTAAGTGCCGTTTGATAGCCCCTCCTATAACGACACTAAGTGGCTTTATGCCTGAAAAATAATAAATTACAAATATACAAGTTTTTCGGAAAATGGCGATTTTGCGTGCGGGTTGGAGTGTTTTTCAAACTGCTGTAGATAATTATTGGTAAGAAATGTCACAGTTCTGTTTCCGTGGAGTTGAAGACAGAGTTCCAGGCTATTAAAGGGAGAAAACCGGGATCGTTTTTGTCCATTTTTCACGGAGATACACAGGTTTAAAAGTGGAGGTCTTTTTATAGGCCTGTGGAGCGCTAAGAAAAAGAATGTTCACCGAGTTTTTTGATTTTTGGTGCCTAGCATTTACAATGAAACCTCAACGCAAAATGCCCATTTTTTATTAATTAAATCTATTGAGGGAAAAAGCATTTAAGAATAAAAATGCTAAAATTTACAGGTAATGTATGTTTTTGTTTAAGCAATAGAAGCAGAAATAAGCCGCCGCCGCAGCAATTCTCTCTTTTAACTATCCTAAAATACTTACCTTCAGTAGAACCTACCCGCCTCCCCGTCTTGGCTGAACCAATTGGGTTTTAAGCAAAAAGTGATGTCGTTTGCGCTGCCGCTTGCATGTGTTGATATAATGACAACACAGAGCAGCGCCACTGGCAGGAGCAATTGGAACTACTAATTCAAAAATTAATAATTATATAATGGGTCATTGTTGATTTTGGGCAAAAAGCATAAAGTTAAGTGATTTTTTTAACATTTTAATTACGTTTTTTTATAGGAAGGAAAATATGCTTCCCATGTGGCAAGCAGTGACGAAGTGGATGAGCTAAAGCGCGAACTGCGAGAGCGTGAAGAAAAGTTGATGGCAACGCAAGCTGAAGTGTCTAAATGGGAGCAGCGATGCTTGGAGGAAAGTGCCTTTCGCCAAATTGCTATCGATGCAGCCTCAATGCCAAAGTGCGTATAAATTTTGTTACTGTCAGTGCACTAAGATGCAGTAAGATTGGTGAAAGAATAAACCTTCACTGCATGTGTGTTATTCTAGGGATGCTAAAATTGCTGCGTTAGAAATGACCTCCTTGGAAAGCGAACGTCTCATTGCCCATGCCAGATCTGAGAAATTAAAGCAAATGGATGAACTACATGCCGTGAACAAACTTTGTGCCGATATGGAAGCACGGTAAGTGAATGTTGCGTTAATATCGATATCAAAAATGAGTAATGATGACAAGCAACCCTCTCCAATTTCTTCACCTAGCAATTAGGCAAATTTAAAACCTGCAGTTCGCGACTGAGTTTAAGTCCTACTCGCCAAAACGGTGACTAGCAATAGTGAATGATCCTCAAATGCCTGTATCTCTGGAATCGTACAAATTACAGATGAACGGTTTATAGAATTGGCTACACAATAATTATTGTTTCTGCAATAACAATGGGGTTAAAGATCATTCCACATGCTAGAGAGTTGCTCACTGAAATCGTTTCTCAACATGAACTGAATGTTGGGATTTGAGGGGTCCTGCAAGTTCATGAGATTGGCGTTAAAACATGTTATTGGATCGCAGGGATTCTAAACCACGAACATATTAAACGTAGGGTGTGTTTGAATATAGTGGTGTGGTAGTACGCGCTCACCCTATGTCATGTTATGGTTCTAGTTGCCACCAAAAATTTACATTACCTGTAATTTTAGCATTCCTGTTCTCGAATGCTCTTTCCCTAGAGAAGAAACTTGTGCACATGAGTCAGCCGTACCCCTCCTATACAGGGTGGTCCACAAAAAACTGACAACCCTAAATTTTATAAGTCGAACTTTTCTAGTTATCACCCCCTCAGAACCAGGAGAGGACAGAAGTCAAATCAAATGAAATGGTATGGTAAGATTTCTGTCGTCTCCTGGTTCTGAGGGGTGCTAACTAAAAAAGTTGGACTTAGAAAATGTATGGTCGTCATTCTTTTTGTGGACCACCCTGTATAAGCGTTGCGGCGCCACCTTGCTTCATCTTTCTTCTCTAGGTATGCACAGCATGTGGACGTCTATTTGCTCTTCCCGCCTACAACTTCGTCGCCTTGGATTCCAGCCTATCGCCATGCCTTTCGCCATTCGACGATCATGCGTCTTCAGTGACAGTGGTAACTAGGACCAAGAGTATTTCGAAGGATAATGCCACACGAAAGGCTTCCCCGCCGTCCAATCCGTCGCCGGTCCCTTCTGTCATCGGCCTTTCGTCTCCACTTCCAGGGTTGCCAGACTTTTCAGCGGCCTGTATTCTTTTGCCGGCACACCATCTGTTGCCTGCTTACTCATCCATTGGCTCCCACTGGCCCTATGGGCGACACTGCTCCTACATCTCCCGTTCCATGTGGCCAAACTGGGACCATCACTCCAAACCTAAAGGCCCTCCAGTTTGAGTTTCGTTGGAACTTCACCATGTCAAAGTCTCGATTGGACGACAAGAGTTCTCTCCCACACTACTGTCGTTCCTCTCTTCCTTCTTCGGACAGCGAGTGCATTTGCAAGATCAAGTCCATTTGCTCATGGATAGAGCTGTTTGTTCTTTCCTGTCATTTGGAGCGCTTCCATACTGTTGTCCCTCGCTAACTGTCGTTTACATCCCTTCTAGGCTGTCGTCTTACTTTTGTTTTTCCTTAGCGCTCGCTAGCGCTTAATAGGCCCAGAAAGACCTCGCTCTTTGCACATCCATATCTCCACGAAAAATGGACAGAATCGACCAAACTTTTCACGCCTTAATGCCTTAATACTCCAACACATTAACTTGAATTCTGCGGAAACAGAATGCAAAATTTTCTATCCAATATTTTTTTATGTTCATTTGAAAAACGTCTCAGACTGAGCTGTAAACACACAAGCGTCGACCATTTTTCACGATGTACATTTTGTATTTCTTTCGTATTTCTTTTTTAGGCATAAAAGCCGACCAGCTTAGTATTGTGTTAGGAAGGGGTGTCAATTGGCACTTAACCTCACATACATGTATAAGAGGACCCACCTCGACGTTTTTATTTTAATCTAAGGAGCCAAGTTTGTTATGAAAACGTCGATAGTAAACCTTTATTTTTGCAACTGCAATGATACTGTTTAAATGTGGTATAGCATTCAAAAACAAGCTGGTATCTTTAACCTTTTTATTATAATATTTATGCAACTACTTAGACAAAACTAGGTCCCTGAACTCTACTGATCCCGGCTGGTTTACCCTACTAATTTTAGCGGACATTTCTTTCCAATGTACATTTTATTTTAATTCTCCAATCAACTTCGACCATAGTAACGTTCTTTCTGTTAAAAACATGCATTTATTCGTTCCACTGGCTAAAATATCACGTTTGCACTCCAATCTGTGCTTGTAAACTGCGCCCCCCCCCCCCTTATGTTTATTCTGAATACAGTTTAACTGCCCATGCTGGAAAAGGCCTTGTCTGCTCTAAGAGTCGGCAATCCCTTTGCTCCAGTGGCAGCTTCAATTCCCTTCCAATCAGATCACTGCATTCAATTCCCCCTCCAGTCACAGCAGTGCACCTACCACGTCCGTCCACCGCGCTATTGTTCCCTCTTGCTTGAGTGACAGCTTGGTCAGCCTGCTCTGTCCCTCCCTCTCCCATTGTTCTCCACCTCTAGAGTCCCCCGTGTAGAAGCTCTCCTACAGGGACCAATTCCCTCATCCCTGCTGCCAGGCAGCTGCTATAAAACCAGCCAGCAGGTTGGCATCCTTCGCATAGCTCATCTATCATAGCCAGACGTTACTACGACGGTCGGAGTGGAGATGTCACCGGTCCGAATGTTGCTATGCCAGGCAAGGTAGTAGTTTAGGTAACTAGTTTTAGCTTTATTTTATTTTTCGTAACTTTATTCTAAAATTTAAAACTTAAAGATTTAAACTTAACTTCTGACTTGGAGTCGTTTTTATGGGTAGTTAAAACCATCGGCATTTCTTGTCTCTGTAATATCAGACTGCCGAAAAAACCAGCATTGGAGAGGATACCCGGACTCCAACCTGTAACGGCGGGCGCTAAGACGGCTGAGGTGCTTGTAATGCCCCCGACATCATTGGTTGACATAGGAGTTTTTCAGTTTAAGGTTTTCGGTGATTATAACGACTTTGGGGCGACATAAGCACAATTTGGGCTACTGTCCCAGCATGGGGAATGAAGTGTCGGTGTCCTAATTAAAGGGGCCTAACCTTAACACTACTGGTATTTCACTGCCACCAACGGTGGAAATTATTTAATTGTTTAACAGAGCATAAAAGCTAAAGATGGGCTACATGTTTATATTACACTCAAACAATTAATCACTTAGTAAACGGACTGAAGTTTAAAACTCCAGGTTTTATTTTAACATCAGTAATATGAAAAGAACACTTTACATTTATATTTACTAGAACAGCTTTTGAATAAAGTATTAAAAGCAACAAGTTTGAATTTACAATTTAGTAATTCACATAATTCAGACAACAGCATTTTGCGTTATTGAATAAGACTCAAATTTTCAAGTAGAAAAAGTAATACTGGGTACTCCCGGAGATACCCGAAAAATTGAACAGCGTTCGCTAGTTACAATTAATCTGACAGTATGTTTCAACTCTCAAGAAGATCAACCGTCCACAGTTTTGTTTCCAAGTGTTAAGACAAAAGATCAACCTACCAGAATTTTTCCTAAAACTCTCTTAAGATGCAAAAAGCCCGGCAATTTTACATGTTAGCCATTGAAGTATGTCTCAAATGAATTACATACGAAGATCAAACCGTCAGTTGTTTAGATTCAAGTTATATTTAAAATAAACAAGAAAAAGTTGTGGTTTTTAGTAAGAGGACCACTCTGACGTTATGGAAGACAGGGGGCCAGAAATGCCAATGGCTTGCCAACCATAATTTTCTCTAGCTAGAAGTTAAGTTTAAGTTTTAAACTATGAATTTAGAATTGGGGGGTCCTAAATTAAACTTTCAAAAGCTAAACTACAAACATACGAACCACTACCATTTTGCCCGGCATGGCATCCTCGGACGTGACGTCTCCACTCTCGACTGGCGTGACCCTTCTGGCAGATCTGTGAGCTGTGCTGTGGAGGGAGGGCAACTGGGGCAGTGGATTTTGGCGACCAAAGCACGGATGCCGAGGAGAGCTACGGCTGTCGGCTGGTTGAGGGCCAGGAAAACAATTGAAAGTGGGTGGAGAAGTCGGTTTGGCAAGGGGTTTTGGTGCAGAGCCGTTTGAAGGAGTAGGGACATGTAAAGATAGGCCAAATTGAGTTTAACTCAAATGGGAAAGGCCTTTACATTAAAGTATTAACTGTAGTAGGATTCGTATGTACAGGATTATTTCGTGAAATGGCTCATGTTAAAGCTTAGTAGAGGGGCTTGTGTAATGAATAAAACATTACTATTAAATTTTACTAGCGTTAACTATATACTGCAGTGTTATACACCACAACTAGGTTGGGGGAACGGAGTTTGCTGTTTGGGTTTGCTTTGGTGAACAGATCTATTCAAGATATAAGTTTAATAGAAGGAAAGCTGGTAATATTCGGATGGTCACTGTCAGAGTTTGGTGGAGATTTAAAGCAAAAATATTTACACAAAAATTCGTGTCTGTGAGGATGCCGATGTCTAATTGGTTCGGACTAATGGTAGCATTCTGGGGGTAAAAGAATATATAAAAAGAGTAAACAGACTAGCTTAGATAAATGCTATAACCCATTAATTAAGTTGGATGGTTAACTGTTAAGTTAAAAGACAGTTTTTGACCGTAGTTGAAATTTTTCATAAGATTTACGGCATAATAAAAAATATCACACGTAAAATGTCTGTATCCACATGTATTTGAGGTTAAGTACCCGAAGGCATCCCCTCCTAAGGCACAACTGCGCTAGTGTTGTAGGCTTTTTGCCCAAAAAGCATAATGATAATAGATTAAAAATGTACGAGTTTTCAGTAATGGCGGCCGGAAGTGTTGAGCGCTGCAGTTGATTTGGAGTGATTTTCAAATTGGTGTAGTGAATCGTCTAGAAGAAAATTCAGGATTCGGTTTTCCCCAGGTTGTAGCTGGAGAGTGTGGCTATTAAGGGGTTCCAAGTTTGGCCGATTTAGTCCAATATTGAGGAATTGGCTGAAGGGAGAAGACCAAGGCCTTTTGAGTTTTTGTGCGCTCAAAGAAAAAAAAATCCACCCTGAGTTTTTTGATGGTTGGAGGCCAGGTATCCTTTCCAATCGTTTTTTTCGGCGGAACGACATTACAAACCATCAAAAACCTCGGGGCACATCAAAAGACCTCGGTCTTCACCATTGCATTTCTCCACCAATAATGGACCAAATTGACCACAGTTTTCACCGTTTAATAGCTCTACACTCCAGCTGCATTCTACGGAAACAAAATTGTAAATTTCCATCTAGAAGATTAACTAGTCATTTGAAAAACGTTCCGAACTGGGCCGTAGCGCTCGCAACTTCCGGTCACCATTATTGGAAAACTCATGCACATTTGTATTTATATTTCGTTATTCTTTCCGGGCAAAAAGCCCAAACACACTAGCGTAATTGTGTAAATAGGAGGGGCTGCCTTCGGGTACTTGACCTCAAATACAATACATGTGGATACAGACACTTAAGTGTTTTATTTTTATTGTGTTTGTCGCCCGCAAATATTATGAAAAATGTCCACCTACATCAAACTTTCCAGTCCAACTTACTTAATGCGTTATAGCATTTTACTAAGCTAGATTATTTAACCTTTTACTATACTCTTTTGCCCCTAGAACACTACCATGAGCACGGCAATTCTAACGGACACAAATTTTAAGGTAAATAGTTTATTTAATTCTCCATCCGAACTCCGACTGACCATCCGAATGCAAACAACTAGCTTTCCTTCAATTAAAAGCAATATCATGCAAAGATCTGTATACTACTGCAATCCCAAAGTTTATTCTGTGCTATGCACTTTGTTCCCCTCCCCCTCCTTCTATAGTTGTGATGTGTAACATCACAGTTTATTATTAAAGTCTGTTTAATTTAGCAGCAGTGGTTTGTGCATTGCAATAGCCTTCCTACTAAGCCTTAATTTGACTCCATCCATTTAATAATCATGTAAATTTTAAACCCACAGTCAATCTTTTAATTCATGGACCTTTTCCGAGAAGTTGAGTTAAACTCAAACTGGCCCTTCTCTACAAGTCCCTGTTCCTTCAAATGGCTCTATACCAAAACCCTTTGCCAAACTGACTTCTTCTCCCACTTTCCATTTTTCTCCTGGCCCTCAGCCAATCAGAGGGGCCTAGCATAATGCTAGAACGCATTTTAATTTAAAAGAGAAGCTACTTTAGAAGCTGTCCAGTGGAGTGGAAATTCGGCAAAACCCTGAATTAATTGCGCAAGTTAAAACACAGTATTGACGGATTCAAACAACAAAATTGAACAAGCAACTAGATATATATATGTGGGGCAGAACGTCCCCCTAGCACAAACTAAGCTGGGCGGCTTCATGCTTCATAAAAAAATGTTTATTTACAAGATTGTGGTTGTCCAATGGTTGACAGAAAGTGGTGTCCGGTAGCGGCTATTTTACCGGAGACGTCTTTTGATCTTTTAAAAATAATGGCTGCGGCTATTGCAGTTCTGTTTTCACAGAGTTGAAGAGAAAAATATAAACTTGAGTTTAGTGAAAACTGCAGTCGAATTGATCCATTGGTTGCAGAGTGAGAGAAGAAATAGTGTCCGTTTTTAGTAGATTAGGCCTATCAGCCGCTGCAGTTTTGAATCAAAGTCCGGGGACGATGTAGAGTTCATTAAAAACCCCAAGATTTTTTATTTTTGGTGTTTGGGTCTCCTCACCAATCAATATGGAGCCTGGCTCCTTTATAACATCGTTTCAAAGAAACAAGAACACTGGGTTTTAAGAAGAGAACCACTCTGACATTATAGATGGCAGGGTGCCCGAAATGCCGATGGCGTGCCAACTATAAAATTCTCGAGACTAGAATTAAGTTAAAATTAAACAATAAATTTAGAATTGGGGGGTCCTAAAATTAAACTTTCAATTTAAACTAGTAACGCATACTGACCACTACCTTTACCCGGCTTGGCAACCTTCAGAACGTGGCATCTCCACTCCTGACCGGCCGTGACCACCTCTAGCTTTAGATCTGTGCTTCAGAGCTGTGCTGAGGAGGGAGGGCTGCTGGGGCTTTTTATGCGTGTGAGATTCTGGCGACCAAACGCGGACTCACGAGGATGCTGGCCACCTCTGATTGGCTGAGGGCCAGGAGAACAATGGAACTTGGGAGGAGAAGTCGGTTTAACAAAGGCTTTTGGCGCAGAGCCGTTTGAAGGAGTAGGGACATGTAGTGATGGGCCAAATTGAGTTTTAACTCAACTGACCATTGGGAAAGACCCTTGAATTAAAGTATTGACTGTGGGTTTAATATTTACAAGACTATTATAGGCATGGAGTCAAATTAAAGCTTGTAGAGTGGCTTTTGCAGTGAATAAATCATTGCAGCTAAATTACACAAGCCTTTAATCGCAAACTGCGTTGTTATACATCATAACTAGTTGAGTTGGGGAGGGGGAAGGGACGAAGTGTATAGCACAGTTTAAACTCTGGTAATTAAAAGAAGGAATACAGATCATTTTGGCTACCGAAAGCTTGTTATTTACATTCGGTTTTTGGTAATCACAGTCGAGTTTTCGTTGGAGATTTCAAAACTATATACAACAAAATTTGTGGTTTGGCAAAACGTAACTGAAGGTAGTTGCTAGGCCAAGGTAGTGTTCAAAGGGGCAAAAAGATTATCTTAAAAAGGTTAAATAAACTAGCTCAGTATAAATGCTATAATGCATTAAAATAATTAAAATTTCTCAGCAGAGAATGATGTTTGAGGTAGACTGACATTTTTCATTGTATTTGTGATCATTCAAACATAATAAAAAATATCGTACTAAGTCTGTATCCTACATATATGCGAGGTTAAGTACCTTAAAGGAAGCCCCTCCTAATACACAACTAAGCTAGTGTAATATGGCTTTATGCTTAAAGAGAACAAGGTGAAAATAATTACAAAATGTACATTGATTTTGAGTTACGGCGACCGGAAGTGTGAGCGCTACGGCTCAGTTTGGTGACTTTTTCAAATGGCCATTGCTCTGGAACCAGAAGGAAATTTAATGTTGTGTTTTCACAGGATGGAAGCTGGAGTGTGTGGCTAATAAGAGCTGCAAAGTTTGGTCGAATTGGTCGTACTTCTGGTAGAATTTCATGTTCAAAGATGAGGTCTTTGGCGGGTGGGGGCGGGGGGACCTGAAGTGTGGAGCTTCAGAAAAAGTGAGTGTGTTCCCCGAGGTATTTCTTTTTGGAGTACTGGTAGCCTCTCCAATCCCCTTGAAGCACAGGCCTTCACTACACGCCCCCACCTAGGGGAATATATTTGGGATTCGTGTAGAATGCTAAATAAGTGCTAGAACAGAAAGGGTTAGTGCACACACGATATACCGTTAACTTAGACTGCCAAGCCATGTAAAAGCAATAAATACAATAATAAATCCATATTAAAGCTTCATTGGGTTAGAAATACATCTCCTGGGTTCTTCTATTTTTTCCAAAATAAAAAGTCTGGGGATAATAATTGTTCCTATCCCTGGATCCGGTTTTTATAAGAAAATAAAATTACACTGTTTACAAAAATATTAACTTCGCCGTTTTATTTTTTTGGGGGACTGACGTTTTTGTGGCTCAGTAAAATTTAAGTAAATTTTACAAGTTAAGAGAACACTAGTTTTGTACCAATTAACTGGGTGCAGTCCACGCTGCGTCGTGCAGGAAAATCGTACAAGCAACCAGAAAATTGGACAAAAGGCATAAAAAAAGAAAAAAACATGTATTTCTTTGAATAAAAGGCACAAAGTTAATTTTGGTGTTTCATTTAACAGATATGACTCTAGTCTAGCTTTTTTTTTTATCCCGGAAAGCTGCGATCAAAACCGACGGGCACATTACAATAAACCTAGACTGCGATAGTTGTTAGAAAATTTAGTACTGTGGGTACACATAAAATGACCAGCTCTATTTACTGTTAAATTACTCCCACTAGAATGGTTTAAGGTTACCAAGTAACTTATTACAATTTTAAAACGCTGAAGGGTTTTTAGGTATAACTCATAACTTAACCATAAGAATACAACACTGGGAGGTTTTAGGGTTAAAAACGCAACAACCTTTTAACGACTGAGCTAACCTTTTTTGCTGAGGGGTAGACAGACATTTTTTTTAAAGAAAGATATTTCGTAAAAACTTAAAGAAGTGCTAGCCGGGGACAAACTACAACTCCCGTAGAATATTCCTAATGAAAAATTATGTAACGGCGGATGCTACGACGGCTGAGCTGCTTGTAATATCCCCGACATCAGGTTGACTTCGGTCTTGTTTAAAATAATACTTTTGGTGTTTTGGTTGATTATTAAAGCATAGTCGTGGCCACGGGCCCGATGTAGGGAACGGAGCGAAAATATCCTATCAAATTAAATAGGCTAACAAGTACTATTTGTAAACGCGGTCTCGTATCAGACGCTCGTGGTGAGGACACCTTAACACCACCGAAGAAAAAACCTGAGGGCAGTATTCTTCCACACCAGAAGAACAATCGTCTTTATGGAGATTTCACATTAAAAATGTAAATATTGTACATTATTCCTTCAGGCATAAAGCCGAAACACTTTTTCCAGCTTAGTTATGTTGTAGATGTTGAAAACACACGATATTTTTTATTTGTAACAGGTGACGACTTTGTTTATTTATGAAAAATGTCCGAAGTTCAAACCAGTAAAAACTAACCTAAACTGCGATTCAATTTCCCTTTCAACCAGAGCGCTCAGCTACCCTAGCCGTCCGCGCTGTCATGCCGACTTCCGGTAGTGACAGCTCGGCCGATCTAGGTCAGTTTCTCCTCCTCCAGATGTCCGCCTTTTCTTTCCTCCCCCCCTCCCCCCCCCCCCCCTCCGCAGCTATCCTCGGCGTCCGCGCCAACTTCCGGTAATGGGTATATAACCCCAGCCCCAGACTCACTCGTTAGCACAGCTCAGGATTCTCAAAGCTAGAGGTCGCTACGCCGGTCGGGAGTGGAGATGCCGCGGTCTGATTGTTGCCATGCCGGGCAAAGGTAGTGGTTCGTATTTCAACTTAGTTTAACTTTAAAAGTTTATTTTTTGGACTTTTACGTCAAAATTTATAGTTTAATTTTAAACTTAACCTTTTAGCTTTGAAGGTAAATTATGGTGCGCCAAGCTAAACAGCATTTCGGACGTTGGCGGCCGTAACTTAAGGGTTCACGTGTCCCTTACTAAAAACCAGCTTTCTTTTTGTTTCTTTAAACGCAGTTTAATGCAAACACGGACGGTTTGATCTTCGTTGGTAGTCCATTGATTAAACGCTCCGATCAACTTTAGGGGTAGCTGCGGCTTCTGTAATTTAAGGGGTTGACTTAATCAACAGCAACTCTAGGAGGTTTAATGCTTTGTTGTTACACGTAGAAACATAACTGTAAAACAGGTCTACTATTACTACACAGCCGAGGCTGTTCGTAATTTAGAGGCCTCTTTTGCGAAATCCCCTTGTGCCTAAACAAACTCACTGTTTCTATTTGAAATTGTTTTTGTGAACATAGCGTTGTACAAGTTTGAATTTAATGTAAATTTCCCATGTATTTTATAACCTAAACTAGGTGTAAAGTTACCAAATGTAAATGTAAAGTGCGATATTTTCTTCAAGTTTGTTTAAAATAAAAACCGGGAGTTTTTTAACGTCCGTCAGTTTATTCGCCCGTTATTTGCTAGAAGTTAATAGGTAAGACAATTCTCTTCAAGTGTAACTTAGCTAGCCTATTCCCACCTTGGTGGCAGCGTTGCCCACTATTTATTCACTAGTCAGGTCTTAGATTAGGACTTCAATGCTCCATTCCCTACATCGGGACAGTAGCAGTTGTGCTGTTTAACCGAAAAAGTATTCGAAAGCAACACGGAGTGAAAGATAGTAAGATCCAGTTACACCAGGCGACCGGCGATGCTACAAGCACCTACCCCGTCGTAGCACCCGCCGTTACATATTTTACACGGTACGCGCTGCCACCAGGTGGAGTGACATTAATTGCAGAAAATCCTGAGTTAAGAATAAAAGGGGGTTTACATAATATTTTAACTCTACAATTAATAACTGGGTAAAAACAACTGACGTTTAAAACGCTTGGTTTTATTTATAGACAGTGAGAATAAAAAGGCACTTTACATTTTATCACGTTTTTACAACTGAAAGCTTTTGAAAATAAAGCAACGAATTTACATCATGAAATTCAACAAACGAACTTTGGCGTTTTAGAAAACAGTAATCTTTCACATCAAGAAAGCTCACTCAGGTGTGTTTCAACCTCCTAATATAAAAGGCAGCCGCAAGTTACAATTAGGCCTACAGTATGTTGTTTGCGCACAAACTCAACTAAACTTCCAGTTAAATCTGAACTAGATCGGCTCAACTGGAGCACTAGCAATTTAAGCAGGACTTTCACTTGAATTAAGTTGATTAAAATAAGTAAGATAGACTTAGTTTTTAGGAAGGGAACCACCCTGACCTTTATGATTAAGTTCAGAAACTGCCGATGTACGAAGTTAAATCATAAAAATTCAAGCTAGAGGTTAATTTAAATTTGAACTAGTAATTTATTATTATTATTATTATTATACAAATGACGGCAAGAGCATGGCTCATAATGCCCAAGAAAAACAACAACATCAACAAGTGGGAAACAGTGCACCGTAGCGT
>JAHWFP010222214.1:32297-74693 GCA_023313725.1 Lithobius niger | reverse complement strand
GTGATCGTGGTTATGAAAAACATAAAGGAAAACATCATGAACATTTTTAATCGTAAGCCTCGCTCTGTGTCTGAAATCGTTGGTGCATTCACCTCTGTAGTTGATGAACTGGACGCACGTATCGCAGAAGACGAAGCAGAGATCAAACGCTCTCGTGAACTGATTGAAGAACTGAACTCGGACATCGCCCAGTCAACTTCTTCTAAGAATGAAGCGATCAGCATTCGTTCTCGTATTAACGCGCTTCTGGGTCGTTAATGAAAGCAAAGATAACTTTCTGTTATCCTCGAATGTTCGTCACAAAGCGTGGCGAACCATTCATTCGAGAAAATGAAGTGGGCGAACTAGTCGATGCGGTTTATCGAAATGGTTCAACCGAAATATTATTTAATGACTTTAGCTTTGTGAAAATATTTGGTGATGCGTTTAAAGATAAAGGTCCGTTTCAGTTAGAGGTTGTATGAGCAGCACCGAATCCACTGAACTGTGTCGCGACATTGTTGCCACAGCTTCAATCTTAATAAAATTTGAAATGTGTCATATTTTGGATAGTCAGTCGAGTTTTGTTGAGTTCTTAAACGCAGCAGGATTCAGGACGGTAAGAGGTAAAGAATTCAGTAAGATGTCATTCAGAAAAATGTGGGAACGTCTTCCCCAGTCTGAGGTTCAAGATATATTATCAGAATTCGACTCTCGCAACTTTGACATATTAGTGACGATGGTAGAGAGATAATGAAAATTTATACCCGTGAACGTGGTGCATTACGCGCTGTGGAATTTGATAACGAATCAACTGTTGAAAGCGCACTTGATTTAATCAATGTTAAACATATGGCAATTCGTGAACTGAAATCTGTAGGTGTAAACCCAGATCGTAAAGCTCCGATTCTGCTTTGCATCAACGGAACGGGTAAATTTACTATTCCTGAGTCCCCTTCCGTAGCATAAAAGAAAGGGCACATCTTTATCGGATGTGCCCTTTTATTACGTCATTAGTCCCATTCTTGTTTGTCCAACCCTTGCGTTCAGATAATCATAAAATCCTTTCAAGTCTGTAACATTATAATTTCGATAGTTTTGTCCATTATGACTTCCGAATTTTGTTGTCGGATTAAATGTGAATCTTCCACCATCGTCCATTACAACGCTAAATGCTCGGTCAGGACCGTTTGCAATAGTCAGATTACTAAATCCCGGGGCGTTCTGAACAACACCGAATGTTCCGACGTTATTACTTCCACCTGCGACATTTCCGGTCACTGATCCCTTGTGAGCAACGTCCGGCCAATCTTTTGTCCCGTATCTCCATGCTCCCCTAAATCTGGTGTTATTATAATAACGTTCCTCGATGAATACCGTTATATTGTAGACTGATTGTCCTGCCATTTGAGACATCCAGAAAGGAGCGCCGATTCGCACGGCAGCCCCAGCTTCTTTCATCCATCTTTGTCCAGTTTCTTGCACGGCAGATTCACCAATCCATCCTGGAACTCCAACAATAGCCATTATTTGTTCTCCAGTTCTCTCACGCGCTTGGTTAGTTCATTGATTGCGTTAATCAACAACGCATTCACACCCGCGCTTGATACGTTAAGTAAACCATTAGCTTCGGAAACAGCTTCAGGCAAGACCTTTTGAAGACTTTGAGCAATGATACCGGCTTCTGTTTGGACGTAATTCTCGTCTTCCAGTTTAAGTTTTTTGTCATAGACATAACCCACCAACTGTTCAACTTTATCAGTTGCGTTCTCAATTTTTCTAAAGTTTCGTTTCAGTCTTTCGTCGGAACGAATATACACGTTGTTAAAGTTACCGTTACCACTCGCTTGGAAAGTTCCTCCGACTTGAAACTCGAATTCACCACCGAAACGACCTAAGTTGACTCGTAATGGTGAGTTTCCTGGATCTTTGTAGATATACGCATCAACTTCATTACCTGAATCGATCCAACGAATATGGCGACGCGCCGCACGACGAATTTCTATATCTCCGGTCGTTGATAACAGGCCGCCTTGAACTGTAGCAGTAGTATCGATTTGTCCGGGAGTAGTAATTCTTCCTGGTGCCATAAGTGCACCTTCCATAGTGAAGTGCCAGCGTGCTTGCTGTCCGTTTGCGTTATCGCCTCGAATACGAATGATACCTTGACCCCAGGTTCCACCCGCAGCAACTTGACCGAACTCAAACGACATTCTATAACCATTACCTTGACGCATACTGATTAATGCGGGATAATAAGCGCCACCGGTTCCTGTATTTCCGTGATCGACTGCAAACGGTGCTCTGATATCAGAAACATCACCCCATCCATGACCCCAGTTATGAACACCTTCAGCGAAGAATCCTTTATTACTCTGGAATCGTCCGTCATTACGTAACGAAACTGTATTTCCGTTTGCTCTAAAGTTTAGCGTGTTTGCATCTTCTGCCCATATAATTCCTTTTTCTGAACCTGCTGGATCCTGGAATCTCAAGTGTCTGTTACCATTTCCTCGAATTGAAACGTTATTCGCTGTTGCCATTAATTCGGCACCGTTAAGCGTACCCTTCGAAGTAATATCACCAGTTCTCGCATTAATAACAACGGTTCTTGCGGCAGGAGCCAAGTCAGAACGAATACCAATACCGTACCATGATTTAATATCAACGTTACAAGTATCCCACGTCGCTCCGTCACCATTACCCGGGAACAGTCCGTTACTGCGTTCATTACCACGAGATTCTACAGAAAAACCTCCGGTAGTAGGATCGGTTGACGAGAAAATTTCTCTTGCAATAACTTTACCGTGAATAGTCGTAGTTAATTTCTGGGCAGCAGGAGTCGCCTTAATATTGTCAATATCCATTGTCAACATATCACGACGCATTGTACCGGTTATTGCACCATTTCCATCAATAGCAGCAGTATAAATTTCATAACGATGAACGTTAGAACCCGATGGTTGATATTGGGTCATAATAGTCGTTTCAGTTTTACCCGCACTCGGATTAAACGTGAAACCTTCAGCCCTGTGATAACGCATTGCTTGAACGTCACCGAAACGAATTCTAGCCCACTCATTTTGAGTAGTACCGGTTATTGCACTGAATTTGAAATATTCATTACCGTTATCACCCATCACAAGGTTCATATATGAATCGGTATCAGCATCACTATCGTTTTTAAAGCTAATACGAGCAAAGTCGGTGTTTCTGCTAAACTCAAGCATTGTATCGGTTTGAATGCCGATTCCACCGTTCGCATTCAAACGACCAGTCATTGTGTCACCAGCTTTCGCCACCTTCTCATTGGCGCGACTGTCAACATAATCTTTACGAGTCATAGCGTTTGCTGCGGTGTTCTGTCCTGCGCTCACCAGGAAGGCAGGAGCAGTCAAGTTGCCTGACATCGTATCACCAGCTTTCGCCACTTTCGTGTTAGCAAGATTCGTTGTCTTGGTTTCAAGATCTGAAACTTTTCCGTCTACGTAATCTTTACGAGTCAGTGAGCCAGCAGCACCCGGTTGAACACTTCGAGTTAATACACGATCAACTGTCAAAGTACCGTCAGTGTCTAATAACGCTTGCTGTGCGGAAACGTCATTTCCTCTAGGACGAAGATATATTGATTTTTCTTCGGTTGACAAAATAGCTTGATTGGATGTGTCAGAACGAAGACGAACACCTTTAACGTTAAGAATAGCGTTTCCGGTCGTGTTAATATTCAGATTGCCGGTCATCGTATCGCCAGCTTTTTTGACCTGTGCGTCGTTCGTTACATTACCCAATCCGACATCGACGTTATTAGGTAAGTTGTTTTTAGTGAAAACAAGAAAATCTTTGTAATATAATGAATCATTTGAAGGAAATAATGGCAGAAGACCCTGATGCCAAATTAAGTTTCCTCCAACTGTTGAACCACTTTTTAATAGTGCCATTCGGAGCTCCTTTTTAACAATATTTATAAACACGAAAGGCTCCCGAAGGAGCCCTTTTATACTCTCGCACCGTAAATCGTGCCGAGTTTAACCCACGCAGGAGCATTACCGTTCACAGCAGCACCCGCTGCACCTCCAGGCATAGGGTCAAGACGACCATCTGATTTAGGAGGATATTGACCAGCAGCACCCAAGTTACCACCTGCACCCGATTGAGATAAACTGGTTGACTTACCAGAACCAGGGGCAGTCAGTGACGCAGCCGTACCGTTTCCTTCATAGCCGCCTGTACCAGCAGCACCAAATGGACGTCCTCCACCACCAGATGCTTGAACACGACGTTGGTTAGCAGTAGGCATGTTAACAAGTCCGCCGCCGCCTCCTCCGCCTGCAATATATCCGTTATTAGTGATTTGCAGCTTACCGCCAATACTATTCGTGATTCCAACACCACCGGCTTGACCAGAAGAATAAGGTCCACCGGTATTATCACCACCACCTGCACCGCCTCGACCCATTACACCAGCGTTGATAATAAGTTTAATATAAGCAACGCCAGCGAGATCAGCAGGAAAATGAAGACAAGGTGCTCCGGCAGAATGACTTACTAGATCGCCGGTTACGTTTATCACGTAAGCATAGTTATTAATACCAGTGTTTCTGATCTGATTGATTAACGTGTTTGCGTCATAGTTATGGTTAGCACCCAAGTTGATTGTTATCTCTTTACTTACACCAATCATCTCGGAGAGTTTACCAGGTCGAGCAGGAAGTCGTAGCGTTTGACGAGCTAAGGACATCTGTCTCTGTCCCGTTTCGTTGAAGGCAGACGTTCCTACGCGAGGACCTGTTACAGGCATAATTTCTCCTCAAAGGGCCGAAGCCCTTATTTTAAAAGTTTCTCGATTCTATCAAGACGAGATTTCATATCAGTGATTTCAATGTCTTGCTCTTGAACAATCTTCCACAGAACGGTACTCAATCCGCGATAGTTCACAGATTTAATTCCTTCGTCGTTGGAACTGACTAATTCCGGGAATACTTCTTCAACTTCTTGAGCAATAACACCTATCGCATTGTCATTTGAGCCGTCTTTCATTCGATAACGTTGAATATCAAAATCATGCAATTTAGATTTAACAGATTCAAGAGGACGAATATCATCTTTCAACGTTCTGTCGGAGTTCAAATAGAATTCAGTTCCGTAAACCCACGCAGGAGCTTCGAAGTTACCGTTTCCTCTAAAGTTGAAAATTTGGTTTCCGACTAAATGACGAACAATCGTGTTATTGATATTACCTTGTGCAGTATGAACATCAACCGCAGCAATGTGATATTTACCCCAGTGTGTTGCTTTCCATATATTATAAGCGGATGTTTCGGAGTTAGGACATTCAACTAACATTCCAGCAGCACGATCTCTCCACTGATCATGTCCACCGCCCTGAACAGGACCACTAAGCATAGATGAATCACTTCCTGTCGGAGCAAGAGTTACTCTGAAACGTGAACCGCCACCACCAATATTACAGATTGCGCGACCTGCAACGTTAATATCTTTACCGAAACTGATATCACGAGTTGCGTTATTAATTTGAATAGGATGACCTACACCAGCTTTATCTTCCCATGGTCCCATCGAATCACCGGCTTTAGTCAATAGGAAATACGTGCTTGCACCGTCGTTACGAATAATAAATCCGTAGTTACCGGAAGTTGCTCGGAATTGACCACCACCGGACATCGCAGTATTACCGACCCATTCTTGACTGTTATAGATGCGGGCATTAATTGTGTCACCGTTTCGTTTAATCTGGGCGTCATTACTGACGTTTCCTAGACCGACATCACCGTTATTAGGCTTATAACCAGTTGTGTAAATTCTTTCCCATGCAAGATATTTTCCTGCATCCTTTGTTCTGACAAAAAATCTATTGGTACGACCACCGATTTGAAATCCCCATTGTTCATCGTTTGACGGGGAAGTTATTCCGAAAAGATCCCATTGTTCAGGACCGCCAGTTACTGCTTGAACACGACGCAAATAACCCAGAGTTGATGAATCCCAGTTGTTGTGACTTGCGTTGGTTACAAATCCCAATTCATCATATGTTGGCTTATCTTCTTCTTGATACACGCGCGTCCAAGTTGACCAGGTCGTTAATCCGGTTGAACGTCTTACATATAACTGACTACGATCAAATGGACGATATTCTTGTGTAAATCCCCAGTTATTCGCAGAGTTGATATAAACGGTTAATGTTCCTGCAACTTGACGAGGATAATTTCGAGTCAACAACGCTTGAGCGTTCGCAACTTGTTTAAATTGTCCAGGAGTACGAATATCGTTTAAGTTTGCATCATCTAAGTTGTTAGGTGCTTGATAAAACGCGTTAACTTCCGAGTGAGAAGGACGATGTTCAGTTGTGTAAACTTTTGCGTTACTTCCCTGATCTAAATTTGTTCCCCAACGAAGTTCTTGATTAGGTCCCAGTCCCAGATAACGGGCAATAGCGTCGTTTCTAAACTGAATACTAATATTATAATCAGTTGATCCGGGTTTATACAAACGAATTGGAGTAGCAGACTGTGAGCTAATGTTCAAAAGTTCTTGAGCATTATTCACATTATAACTGATGTCTAAACGACCGGTCATTGTGTCGCCAGCTTTTTTAACCTGCAAATCGTTACTTACGTTGCCCAATCCAACGTCTGTTTTCGTTGGTTTCCATGAAGTCGTATAAACGGTTGAAACATCGACATACTGATTTCCTACAGGAACAACTGTCTGACGCTCATATTTGGACGTCCATGCAGCATTCAAATATTCAATGCTTTCCGCCGTGACATTCACCAACGCCGATGTCATATACGGGGCAAATAAAACGTAGATATCATAGAAATGGGCAGAAGTTTCAATAGCTACAGCATCGCGAATAACAGCAGCACCATCTGGTGAAATATTATGAACTGTTACTCCCAAACGACCCGCGGTATTCACAGCTACAGAACCATTACCAGTTCTTAAAACAATTGTTGCACTTGCTCCTTGAGGAGTAAGTCCGTTATATCCATTACCGCCTGAAATATCAATACGAAGTGTTTTACCGCCTTGACTAATATTTGCAGTACCTATTTTATACCACGCAGGACTTCCAAATGAATCCGTTACGAGTGAAAACGATTTATTAATTTGAGTTTTATCAAAAGTTCCGATTTCTTCAGGAGTCGGTTTATCTTTTGTTGTGTAAATTTTATAGTCTTTGAAATAGACTGAATCACCTGATGGAAATACTGGTAGGATACCCTGATGCCAGATTAAGTTACCACCAACTGTTGAACCACTTTTCAGTAATGCCATTAATTTATCCTCGAGGTTTTGATCGAGTTATTTCTATAATACTATAAGAGATATCTCGATCACTTTCTATGTTTAGCGCTTCGCGCTGTGCGTAGCACTCCCTAAAGTGATCGAGTTATTTCTATAAGACTATAAGGGTTATCTCGATCACTCCTTCCATGCAAACAGTTGAACACTTCTTTCTGATCTCGTTTTGTTCAATCCTGGAAGACCACCATTCCACATCGTAGTCGCACCGACAGCAGCAAACCACTCGGTATCCAACTCACTTCCGTTGTATCGTGTAGACGCGATTGAACTTCTTCTCAATCCCACGAACGTTGCAGGATTTCCTGACACTGACGCAGAAATCATTTTGTAACCGCTGACAACTGGCTCCTCGATAGACGAGCTTTGTTCCCAAATGATGTAATCCATGTTGTATTGAAGCTTGAATCTCCAGCGTCCATCTTCGAGTCTCAAATCCGGTAACATTTTTGTGTTACTGAAAAGATATGGAATTTCAGAGTATAATGCCTGTTCAGCATCGACGAAAAGATGATTATCTCCTAACAAGCGATGTTCAAAGACTTTCACCCAATCAGCCTCCGCAATCTCCTGCATTTCTGACGCTTCAATGAGTTCATCTTTCGTGAACTTAACGACCGTCGGTCCTGATAGCGTTCCTTCACGGAATTCTTTAGATGGTGCAGTGAAGCGACCCAGTCTCGCAGGTTGACTCTTTGTTATCTCTTTACTAACTGGCTGAGCAACAACGTTTCTTACAAAAACCACACCAGTAGGAATAGTTGAAGGATAATGATAGAAGCCGAAGTCAAGACTAACAGCACCCACAGGAATGTCAGATTTGATCTCATATGATTTCCACTCTGTTCCGGGACTTCTTGTTATATTAATTCCTTTTAACATTGTTCCGTTGGCATCATAGAATTGCATTGTAAGCAAGCATTGAACTTTCGCAGCAATAGAGGCATCGTCTTGTTTAAAATCGCAACGAATTTGCATCCATTCACCAGCTTTTAACTGAGGAAAGTTTTGACCCATGTTTTTCTTATCGTGATAAGACTTGATAAGATATTTGCCTGTTCCGCTGTATTCTAATGGGTCTTGAGTGACAACTTGACCTGCACCTGTAATACCCAAGTCGGCTGATGTGTCGATATAATAATCAAGATATGCAGGATATGAATCGGCTCTTCCTCCCGCTGCATCACTGACCATATTACCGGCTTTACAGTCATAAAGACCACACCATGAATAACGAAGACGACCTGAAACGTGATACATCCATGCTGATGCACCCCATTTTTTCATTTCGGTGTTCAAGTTATCATTTGTTTGTTGAGAATCCCACGTAAACATCGCAATTGTGCCGGATGTTGTTGCATTGACATAATCAATTAGTCTTTGACATTGAACAGCAGGATCCAAATAGATATCAAATGACGTTTGATCAATTACTTTCATCGATTCATCAAATTTAACAACGTTGAATCCTCGACCGTTCTTAGCTTGTTCCGAAACTTTTAAATTATTCAGATACACACCTGCGGAGTTTCTTTTTTCTCCATCAGGCATGTCCCAGTTTGTTCCGATAACTTTTATATAATATTTGGTACTGTTATTTTCAGCAATAACAGAACCGAGGCCTGAGCCTCGGATTTCTGCAAATCTCATGTTTTACTCCCAATCGAATGAAACTGTTTCGTTTGCTGGGTTCGGACGAATCACAAGATATTTCGTACCGACTTTGATTTTGAAGCTTCCCTCAACGATAACATCCTTTTTAACAGTCAATGAACCGGTGATTGTGTCACCTGCGCGATCAACTTTGGTGTTATATTGCTCGTCAAGATAGTCTTTTAACCATTTATTTCCCCAAACTTCTCCGAATAAGTTACCAGCGTTGCTTAGTTTACCAGCTTTATTTCCCCACGCAATTGCATCGAGACCGGCGTTACGTGCTACGATTCGATCTGATGTAACAGTTTTAGGAAACACTGTATTACCACCGGTATCAAGTAATGTTGCGCTATTCTTGATGGTATCAGGAGCCCCAGTTTTTCCAGAACGTTGACGAACGTAAATCGGTTCGTTGCCACCGTCTTGAGTACCGATTTCAAGGAATCCGGCGTCTGTAGCGGTCGCACCTACTGCAACATATCCATAATCATTTGAACCGCAAACACCGTGAATCATATAATTCAGAGTTCCGTCATAGACTTTTGAATCTTCAAATTCGATATAAGACTTACCGTCGAATTTAAGATTTCCGGTCATTGAATCGCCCGTTACGTTAACAAAACGATCATCCAGATTCTGAGATTTATAAACGATTTCACCGTCTGCTTTAATGCCCGCATGAGTGTAAATGTTGCCGTTAGTTTCAAGTCCTTCGGCGTAAATCTTACCAACACCGTCGATTTTTGCAACGCTTGTTAAGTCGGCTTCTTCGCTTCCTACCCAGAATTCAAAACCACCAGAACCTTTTCCTTTCAGAGTCATAAAGTCTGCACGACCCTGTCCGCTGATTCTATTCCATCCGATATATGTTCCTTGCGTTACAACATCGGTAGGACGAATTTTCTCAACTGCGTTAAGAATACGACCTTTTGAAATATTATCAGAAGTCAAATTGCCGGTAGTTTTCGTGTCTTTATCTGTGCGCATGAACTGAGAACTGGTCATATTATCAAATTTCGCAGTATCGGCAGCTTTCGCTTTGATAGGCAAATAGTGACTTAATGCAGTATTCAGACCACGTGGTGATACAGAATAAGAATCGTGTTTATAGTTCGCTAGAGAACGAGTTGAACCCGCAATATCGTTACCCTGCCAAACGCTATTAGCCGAAGCGTCGTTTGTCAGACCTGAAGTATAAACCGAACCACGTCTTGTTTCTGTTGAACCCCATTCAGGAGAATCGGTAATAACAGATCCCATTGTTGCAGGAGTAATAGCAACGTTATCTAACACACCAGCTGCCGCTTCTGCACCAGTTGCAAGACGAATAATACCAGATCTTGCGCTCGTCGCATAACGATCATTCAGTTTACGAGGAGTAATAACTGCATCATCAATTGAACCTGCGTTCGCTTCGTCTTGAGTTGCAACACGTAATGTTCCACGTCTTGTTTCTGTTGACAAATCGATTTTGAATACAAGTCCTTTCCACACGGTTCCAGTAATTCTTAATCCGTCTTCGTCAGGAGCAGTAACTTTCACAACTTCATCGGCAAAATATTTCAGTTTCAGTGGGTTGATATATTTTGTTGGATCAGTACCGGCTACAACGTCTTCATTTTTCGCAGGACGTGTGATACCATCCATTTCGTAGTCTGCGATACGACTTGCAAGAGCTTTAGGCGTAATGAATACGTTTGAATCAAGACTTCCTGCGATGTCCTTTTTGTGTTCGTTGATTGACATATCAACCATACGAGCAAGACCAGTACGCGTAGGAGTTGCAGTTCTAGCAGCAAGGGTTGACGGACGAACAAAGAAGTTTCCTTCTGAACCACCGTTTACTTCTGCTTGAGTTGCCCACCATGCAAGACCCAGATTCGTTTCTGACGCTTTTTTCTCGAACAGTGTTTTAGGAGTGACGATTTTCGAGTGATCGTCGAAATCGTTGATACCACCACCTTTAACAGTTCTTGATGATTGCGTTGTTCCGCCGAAGGAAACAAGTGCTGCCACACCAGTTCTTCCTTCAGTTGCGGTTCTTCCTGCGAACTTTTTAGGAGTAACAATGCGTTCATCGTCTGTACCCGCGTTCACTTCGTCTTGAGTAGCGATCTCAGCAATACCACGACGATCCTCCAGCGCGGTGCGCTCATGAAGTTTCTTAGGTGTAACAATCGTTAGATCGTCCACGCCTGCGTTGGTAAGAGCTTGGGTTGCGATTTTAGCGATACCGCGTCTTGTTTCAGTTGCTGTTTTCTTGCTTAGTGTCAGAGGAGTAACCGCTGATTCATCACTCGGAGCATCTTCGCTGTTTTTCAACACATCGGCTTCGGTTGCAAAGAAAACGATACCTGGTTCAGAACGAACCGCAGCGTTTGAAGACGCACGGAATGGACTGATTTCTTGCTCTGCGATTGCCCATGACTTTTCATCTTCAAGATACACAAACTTGAATTGCTCACCCATACCAGTTGCAACGTGATTGATTTCCGTTACAGGAGTGATTGCTTCATAGTTTGTAACGTCATTCAGACGTGGCAGACCCAGCATTGCAGGAGTAGCGTGAATCTTGTCACCTAACGCAGCTTTGATCAGAATGTTGACACCCTTAGAGGCATTTCTTAAACTGATTTTAACCGAGTCACCTGGTGCAGGAGCTTGAGGCAGAGTAAAGTTAATCGTACCTGCTTTACCAGCAACTAACATACGTCCACCAGGAATCAGTGTCAGATTCGAAGCTGGGGTTGTAGGAACAACTTTTGTCCAACGTTCGTACTCGTCACCGTCCCATGTTTCCCACATGTTCGCTGATTGAGAATAGACTAGCTGACCCCAACCAGAGGTTTTGCTGATCAGTGTTTTCTGACCTTGCTTACCAACTGACGCGTCAGAACCCGGGTGAGTTTTGATTGTCAGGTTGTTAGTAGGAGTCTGTCCTTCTAAGTCAGTAAGAATGATTGTATCACCTTCGTTTGCGTAACGAGGCAGAATCAGGGTAATCTTACCAGCAGACGAACGACGATAAATTTTGTCTCCAGCTGACAGTTGCGTTCCGTTTGCAGTCGTCGTAACGATCTGATTGCTAACAGAAGGAACAACTGGGTTCATTCTCCAACCGCCCTGTCCTAAGTTCATCGCTTGGTCATAAGTGAACCAAATCGTTGCTTTTGGATAAGTAAGCTGATATTCTGACTTACCGTTGTCGAGAACTTTGTCAGTTGTTCTTACAAGCAGTTTCATTGTAGAAACTTTTGAACTGACATCTTTGATTACAACGGTGTCACCATTCTGTGGACCACGAGGCAGAATGAAGTCGAGATCTGAGAACGAAGGGTCCGCAGAAACGAAGTCACCAACCTGAAGTGTTGTGCCACCCGGTGGAGTCGTTATAATGTTCTTCCAGTTTGGGTCAGTACGTGACATCCGCCAGTGAGTTTCGTTGAAAGGACCTGCTTTTGACATGTCCGCAGAACCTGCCACTGGAATATCACGTTTTGCATAATACAGACGGTCGTTAAAAAGAACCGCAAAATTCTTTTTATACTTGCGTTCTGTGTCATAATGTTGTACTGTGTTTTCATCAATGAAATATTGAATGTTAACACCATCGGTTTTGTTATTAATGTCTGGGTATCCGATGTTGATAGCACGTTGATCTGCACCGTCAAGACCGTCGGATACGCGAAATGGGATTTTACTCATTTTCTGTCCTCGTGTTTTTCTTTATTTATTACGGAGATATATGAGCACTCTAAGCACCATGATGGGTGAAGAACCAGGTATCAAAGTTATCGATTTCAGTCAGATTGTTATTGCGGCTGTTACTGCAAACTTTGAACCCAATGATGTGAATATGGATATGATGCGCCACGTAGCGCTTAACAGTATCAAATTCAATATCAAAAAATTTAAAAAGCAATATCCTATTACAGTTATCGCACGAGATAACGGTGAAAATGGTTATTGGCGTCGTGATTTGTCTTACTATTACAAAAAGCATCGTAAGCTGAAACACGAAGAAGAAAAAGAAGAAGGCGGTTGGGACTGGGATAACATTTATACGTGTCTGAACATCGTGTTTAAAGAAGTTCAAGAAAACTTCCCTTATATTTGTATTGATGTTGACAAAGCTGAGGCAGATGATATAATCGGTGTCCTTAGTAAGAAGTTCGGTCCTGAGCGTGATTTTCTGATCATTAGTTCGGATGGTGACTTCACTCAATTGCACAAATATGGTGTTCGTCAGTGGTCTCCAATGATGAAAAAGTGGGTTAAATGCAAGCACGGTTCTCCTCGTCGCGATTTGCTGATGAAAATCATCGGTGGCGACCAGAAAGATACCATTGCAAACATTAAATCCGAGCCTGATTATTTTTATACTCGCGAAAAAGGTGATCGTGCTCCGGTCATTAATAAGAAATTCCTTGCTCCTTTGCTCGAAGCAAAAGATCCAAAAGAACTTCTTACTGGTAAGGAACTTGCTCGTTACGAAGAAAATGAAAAACTTCTTGACTTAGACCTCGTTCCTGCTAATATAGAGCACGAAATTTTGAGACAGTTTGAAATCAAGCCAGCAGGTCGTGGTAAGATTTACAAATATCTCGTAACCAATCGACTGACAAAGTTGATGCAAGATATGAGTGATTTTTAATGAATAGTAAATTTGCAACAAAAGACGGTGCTGACGAGTGGCAGCAAAACTATAATGATCGTTACGGGAAGAAACCAATGAAAGAGAAAAAAGAGAAGAAAGTTTTTAACGCTGACACTGATTCCGCTGCTCTGGCAGATATGATCAAAGAAGCTTCGAACGTTAAAACGATGATGGAAGCTGAAGGCGACAAGCTGACAGACATCAAAAAAAAAAAAAAAAAAATACTCGGTGTTGAAAGTTCAATGTTTAATTCTCTGCTGAAAATCTATCACAAGCAGGAACGTGATGCATTCGAATCTCAATCCGAAGAAGTCGTTGATACTTATGACCGAATTTTCAAAAAGTAAGACCGTCGCGTCGATTGAAATCGAAAATATGAGGTTGGCCGAAGGGTCAACCTATCTCGAAGCGATGATCGACTGGGCAGAAGCCAACGAAATTGACGTTGAAGATATGCCGTTGATCATTTCCGATGTTTTGATTGCCAAGTTGAAAGCGGAGCAAGTTGAACTAAATGCTGTTAAGTCTGAAAAAGCCACCTCAACCGGGTCGCTCGATCAATGGCTATAGCCTGTACTGCTTATACTTAATGCTGAGTCGCCATTTTAAAGGTAACTTTGATGTTATCAAGTATAATTGGAAAATTAACGCCACTGAAAAATCGTATTTGCGACGTAAAGATCGCAATTTCTTCGAGCGTCTTTCCAAGAAATACAATCTTGGCGACTTGAGCGAATTAATGATCAGCAACTTTGTTGCTAACCCAAATGCATGGATCGGTGAACTTTCCGATTCGGATGCATTAAGCTTTTATCGAAAGTTTGAAGGTAAGTTGTTGAAATCTGAAAGTATTTTTAAGGAAGATGTTGACAACTTGCTTTTATTCTGCGAGAATAAGAATCTCAAATTTGCAGACGTTATCGGTGATACATCAAAGAATAATCCTTGGTTATTCCGAATGATTCAGCAAAACGTTATCACTTACGAAACGTTTGTGATGTTAGATTGTTTGTTTAAGTTCATTACTAAATATGATACTATGAACAACATAGTGTGGACGAATGATTACGCGTTTAAGATTAAAGCGTATCGTAGCCTGCTAGACTTTGATCAAGCAAAAATTAAAGAATGCTTTGTTAAAGTAATCCAAGAAAATAAACTGTTAAAAACTTAAAAACTGTAAAAGGAATAAAACATGTCAGTATTCAAACGTAAAGACCCGAGCAAACTGCAACAGCAACTGGAAAAATTCCAAGGTAACAACGGCTTCCAATCTGACGACGCTGATGTTTGGAAATTAGAAGTTGATAAGCAAGGTAACGGTAAAGCTGTTATTCGTTTCCTGCCAGGTCGCACTGACGAAGATATGCCATTCGTTAAGCTGATTAATCACGGCTTCCGTAAAAACGGTAAGTGGTATATCGAAAACTGTACTTCTACCCACGGTGATTTCGATTCTTGCCCAGTGTGTGCTCACCTGAAAGAGCATGATCTGTATAACACTGATAAGACCGAATATCAGAATCTGAAACGTAAGACTTCTTACTGGGCTAACGTTCTGATCGTAACCGACCCAGCACATCCTGAAAATGTTGGTAAAGTCTTCAAATACCGCTTCGGTGTTAAGATTTTCGACAAGATTCAAGCGATGGCAGCCGGTGATAAAGACCTCGGTGTTGATGCAGTAGACGTAACCTGTCCGTTTGATGGTGCAGATTTCATTCTTTCTGTGAAGAAAGTTGGTGAACACCTGAACTACGACGACGCACAGTTCAAGAAACAGTCTCCAATCAAAAACATCGACGACGACACGTTTGCACAGAACCTGCTGGAATCAATGCACGACATTAGTTCCATCGCATCTGCTGATAAGTTCAAAGATGCTGCAACTCTGAAAACTGCTTTCGATAAAGTCATGGGCGGTGCTGCTCGTCAGACTCGCGCAGTTGATGATTTCGACGCTGAAATGGCAGCTTTCAACAAGCCAACTAAACAAGAGACAAGCGCTCCTGTTCAGACTGCATCAAGTGTTGACAGCGCCGACGTTGACGACGATCTGAAAAGTCTGTTAAACGAAATTTAATTCTATAAGCGACCTTCGGGTCGCTTTTTTTATCGGAGTGATAAAAATGATCGCAGTATTTGCAACTGGTACTTATTTCGAATTCGGAAACGAAAACAAACTGCCTTGGGGCTTTTGCAGGGAAGACCTGAAACGCTTCAAAGAACTCACATCACACAAAGTCATTCTGATGGGTGCCCAAACGTTCAGGAGTCTTCCTAGCGTTCTTCCTGACAGAATTCATGTCGTATTATCAAATGATTCCCAAGTTCGCTGCAAAGACGGTGGACGCCCTCATTACGTTTATTCAGGCGACTTCAAACGCTGCATTGAAGAAATCAAAGCCACTGTAGGAAATGATATTGCTGTTATTGGCGGTCCAAGCATCATCACGCAAGCTATTCTTTACGGTGAGATCGACTTCATGCACATCACCACAATCGGCGTTGAAAAAGAAATGGAACACGATGTTCAATTTGATTATCGCCCGCTATTGAAAAAGTTTAAATTAACTGATAAAATAGTAACGAAATATGCTAAAGTTCATATTCAAGAATGTCCAATAACAATTACGGAACGAATTTATGCACCAATACCTTAGTCTGGTTCGTCGCGTCCTCAACGAAGGACAGTGGGTTAAGAACGAGCGAACTGGAACACAATGTCTTACTTTAATCAACGCCGATTTGACCTACGATGTCGATCAGAATAAAGTCCCGTTAGTCACAACACGCAAAACGTTTTATCGCGGCGCTATTGCTGAACTTCTCGGTTATCTGCGTGGATATGACAACGCTGCCGATTTTCGTAATATCGGTTGCAACACATGGAACGCCAATGCAAACGAGAATGAAGCATGGTTGAAGAACCCAAATCGTAAAGGCGAAGATGATATGGGTCGCGTGTACGGTGTTCAAGGTCGTCAGTGGACAAATATGAATGGCGATTCTATTGACCAATTGCGTAAAATATACGATAATCTGAAACAGAGAAAAGATGATCGTGGTGAAATTCTGACTTTCTGGAATCCAGGTGAGTTTGAGTTCGGTTGTCTGCGTCCGTGTATGCACACGCACCAATTCAGTATTTTAGGTGATAGACTTTATCTGAATAGCTTCCAGCGTTCAAATGACTTGCTTTTGGGTCAAGTGTTCAACCAAGTTCAGTGTTTTGTCCTGCTTGCGTTGATGGCTCAAATTACAGGATTGAAGCCAGGCAAAGCATATCACAAAATCGTAAACGTTCACATTTACGACAATCAATATGAGGTTCTTCTGAAGGAAGGTCAACTAAACAGAACTCCTTATGAATCTCCAAAACTTTGGATTAATCCTGAAATTAAGACCTTAGAAGACGTTTTAACTTGGGTCACAGTTGATGATTTCGTTATTGAAGGTTACGAACATCATCCAGCAATCAAATATCCATTTAGCGTATAGGAATAAAATGCAAGTTATTAAAAACTCCGGAATTACCGAAACGTTTGACAAAGAAAAGATTCTGCGAGTGATTGAATGGGCGTGCGTAGGCACGTCTGTTAGTCCTCATTATCTGCTTTCTCTGGTATTAGATTCATTGTCTGATAACATGAAAACGTCTGATATTCAGAAAGTGGTTATCAAGCAAGCTGCCGATTCTATTTCAGTGGAAGAGCCAGATTTTCAGATCGTTTCTGGACGTCTTGCGATGTTCGGTTTGCGTAAAGAAGTTTATGGTCAATTTGAACCGATTCCTTTCATTGATTTAATTCGTAATAACACTGCCATCGGTGTATACGATCCAGAAATTCTTCAAAAATGGACCGAAGAAGAAATCAACGAACTGGAAAAACATCTTGATCATGAAAATGATATGTCCTACGAATATGCAGGCGTAATTCAGTTCCGTGAAAAATATATGGTTCAGAACCGTTCTCTCGGTAAGATTTACGAAACTCCTCAATATGCGTACATGCTTATCGGTATGTGTCTGCATCAAGAAGAACAAAATAAGGTTCAACATGCCAAAGATTTCTATGATCAGGTTGCTGGTAAGATTATCAGTCTGCCAACCCCAATTATGGCAGGCGTTCGCACCCCAACCCGTCAGTTCTCAAGCTGTGTTAAAATCGAAGTCGGTGACAGTCTCGAATCAATCAATGAATCTGCCGCGTCAGTTGTAAACTATATCAGTAAACGAGCTGGTATCGGTATCAATGCTGGTCGTATTCGCGCAGAAGGCAGTCAAGTTCGTTCCGGTGAAGTGAAACACACAGGTGTTATTCCTTTCTGGAAACACTTCCAGACGGCTGTTAAATCTTGCTCACAAGGCGGTGTTCGTGGTGGTGCTGCAACCCTGTATTATCCGATGTGGCATCTTGAATTCGAAAAACTGATTGTTCTGAAAAACAATAAAGGTGTTGATGAAAACCGTATTCGTCAGCTTGATTATGGTCTGCAAATTAACAAACTGATGTTTGAACGTCTGGTTGCCGATGATTATATCACTCTGTTCAGCCCTGACGTTGCAGCCGGTCGCCTGTATGATTATTTCTTTGAAGATGAAGACCAGTTCAAAGAACTGTATGAACGTCTGGAAAAAGATCCTACAGTGCGTAAGAAGCGTGTTAAGGCTCGCGATGCGTTCACGACTGCAATGATGGAACGTGCCAACACTGGTCGCGTTTACATTCAGTTTGTTACGAACGTGAACGAAAACAGTCCGTTTGATGAACCGATTCGCATGTCAAACCTTTGTGTTGAGATTTGTTTACCGACTACTCCAATCACGAAGAATGTCGAAGATTCGGAAATCGCTCTGTGTACTCTGTCAGCGTTTAACCTTGGTAAAATTGAAAGTCTTCACGACTTCGAGAAAGCTGCCCGTGTTGCTGTTCGCGCACTGGACAACCTGCTTGATTATCAAGAATATCCGATGGAAGCAGCGAAAAAAGGTCTGAAACGTCGTTCACTCGGTATCGGTATTACCAACTTCGCTTATTATCTCGCGAAAAACTTCGTGAAATATTCCGACGGTTCAGCGAATGAATTAGTTCACGAAATGATGGAAGCATTCCAGTATTACTTACTGAAAGCTTCAATGGAATTAGCGAAAGAGCGTGGTGCTTGTGAGTATTTCGACCGAACTTCATATTCTCGTGGTGTTCTGCCGATTGATCGTTACAAGAAAACCGTTGACAACTTGGTTGTCCCTGTGTATCATATGGACTGGGAACAGTTGCGTAAAGACATCGTGAAATACGGTCTGCGTAACTCTACACTGTCAGCATTGATGCCTTGTGAATCAAGCTCACAGATCACGAACTCAACGAATGGTATCGAGCCACCTCGCCAACTGCTGAGTGTTAAGCAGTCTAAAGATGGTGTGTTGAACCAGCTCGTTCCAGAAGTCGATATGTTAGCTTCTGAATATGAATTAGCATGGCAAATGGCAGATAAAGGCATGTCCGGTTATCTTGCTCTGGTTGCAATCATGCAGAAATTCTGTGATCAGTCGATCAGTGCCAACACTTATTCCAACCCGTACATTTATCCTGGTGATAAAGTTCCGATGGAAATTCTGCTTGCTGATCTGATCTTCATGCAAGTTCACGGAATGAAAACGATTTATTACCATAACACTCGCGACGGTGCAGACGGTACAGAAACGACCGTGGAAGAAACTGATTGCACGACCTGTAAAGTATAATTAAACTGGGGTCGAAAGACCCCTTATAAGGAATAAAATGTCAACTGTTTTTAATAAAGAACCCGTTAATCATCTTTTACAGCCGATGTTTTTCGGTGTTGCACCCGGTATTGCTCGTTACGATACCCAAAAACATGAAATGTTTGAAAATCTGATTGAAAAACAGCTTTCGTTTTTCTGGCGTCCTGAAGAAGTGGACGTGACTCGTGATAAAATTGATTACGATAACCTGCCAGAACATGAAAAGCATATTTTCACAAGTAATCTGAAATATCAAAGCTTGCTTGATACCGTTCAGGGTCGCGCTCCTAACACTGCGTTCATGCCTATTGTGTCTGATGTTACGCTTGATACATGGATTCCTACCTGGGCGTTCTCTGAAACGATTCACAGTCGTTCCTATACTCACATCATGCGCAACGTTTACGAAGATCCATCCAAGATCTTTGATGAAATCGTTTTAGACGAAAATATCATGAAACGTGCTGATGCTGTGACCCGTTATTACGACAATCTGATCAACGCTGTTACTGACTATCATCATTTCTGTAATAACTTTACCGCAGAAACGGAAGTTAATCAGAATTATAAAGCGCTGATGCTTCGTGATATTAAAAAGAAATTGTATCTGTGTATGCACGCGGTTAATGCCCTCGAAGCAATTCGATTCTATGTTTCATTTGCTTGCACCTTTGCTTTTGCAGAAGACAAGAAAATGGAAGGCAGTGCTAAAATTATGCGTCTGATTGCGCGTGATGAACAACTTCACCTGAAAGGCACTCAATATATGCTGCGTGTTTGGCAGCAAGGTAAAGACGATCCTGAAATGATTGAGATCGCGAAAGAGTGTGAAAAAGAAGCTGTTGAACTGTTCTTGGAAGTTGCACAGCAAGAGAAAGAGTGGATCGATCATCTGTTCAAATTCGGCACAATGGCAACACTGAATCATAAGAATCTGAACAATTACGTGGATTATCTGACTCGCTCGCGCATGGTTTCAGCCGGTCTGCCTTGTGATATTCCACAAATGCGTCATCCTATTCCTTGGATTCGTAAATGGTTGAACTCCGATTCTGTTCAAGTAGCAGCACAGGAAGCTGAACTGAGTTCTTACTTGATCGGTCAGGTTGACACCAAAGTTAGTACCGAGTTCTTGGATAAAATGAAATCTTCTTATCCATCAATGTAATCAATGGGAGCACAAGGCTCCCTATTGATTACATTGATGGAAAAAAAAAAAAAAAAAACTCGATTGCAACCCCACGACCGTACTCTTTGACAGTAAAGGGATTTCCCCATTTACTAGGACGACCGATGAAAACATCATAACACTCTTTCGATTGATTGACAACTATTGTTTTCATATAAAAATGGGAGCACAAGGCTCCCATTTTTATATGAAAACAATAGTTGTCAATCAATCGAAAGAGTGTTATGATGTTTTCATCGGTCGTCCTAGTAAATGGGGAAATCCCTTTACTGTCAAAGAGTACGGTCGTGGGGTTGCAATCGAGATGCACAAAGAGTGGATCAAAGAGCAAATCCGAACAGGCAAGTTGACGAAAAAAGACTTTGAGGAATTAAGAGGCAAACGTCTTGGTTGTTTTTGTAAACCACGTGCCTGTCATGGTGATACGTTAGCTAAAATCACAAACATGCTATTCGAGAATAATTTACTCGATTTGATGAAATGAAATACAAACATTTAACCAAAAAGGAAAAACTCGATGTTTTGAAAAAGCGATTTAAATTTACCCATTTGGTGACGCTTGACTTAGACGGTGATCGTGTTCGGAGGAATTTCATTAAACCGAAACAAATAACAAATGTTATCTACGCGATTGCAATTGATGATGAATTAATGTATATTGGGAAAACGAATTGCTTTTGGAAAAGAATGGACACTTACAGAAATTCCAGTAATTCCAAATACTGGAAGAATGCAAATCCATCCAATGTTCAAAAGACCGAGAAGTTAGAAAACGCAATCAAAGCTGGTAAAAAAGTCGATATTTACACTCGTAAATGTGTCGCGTTAACGATAAACACAGAGGTAGGCACTGTATTGGTTACGACTATGCATACCGAAGAGCCTCGTTTTATCAATCAATTTAAACCTGAGTGGAACATACAGTTCGGAAAATTATGAAAAAACTATTTAAAAACTTGATGAAGTTAACCGCACTTGAAGAAAACTCTAAATTCTTCTATCGTGACGCTTTCACCTCGCTTGGGACGAAAGTCCGTGTGTTTAGCTATCACATTGCATCATATTCAGATTGGCTTCAACCTGATGCGTTGGAGTGTCGTGGTATCATGTTTGAACTGGACGCGAATGATCAACCAGTTCGAATCATGGCGCGACCAATGCAAAAGTTCTTCAATCTGAATGAAAACCCACTGTCAATGAATCTGGATCTTTCTAAGATTCTGTTTTATATGACAAAAGAAGACGGTTCACTGATCAGCACTTACACAGATAAGGATTATCTGTTCTTGAAGTCAAAGACTTCGGTTGAATCCGATCAAGTGAAACAAGCATCCCAGTGGATGAATCGTCCAGAAAACGTTGAATTCCGAAATGCACTGCTGGCAACAACTCGTCAAGGTTATACCGTCAACATGGAATGGGTTTCTCCAGAGAATCGCATCGTGTTGGGATATGAATCAAGTCGTTTGATCGTTCTGAACGTTCGCAGCATTGAAACAGGTGAATATCTGGATCCTCAAACTCTGTTTCGTATCAACGGTTTTCGTGGTAACGTTGTTGAGTTCTTCGAAACTCCAGAAGACGGTGAAGCATGGGTTAAAGAAACTCGCGAAGCTGTCGGTATCGAAGGCTACGTTGCAGTAATGACCGATAACATGTTCAAGCTGAAAACGGACTGGTACTGTTCTCTGCATCACACCAAAGATTCCATCAGCAATGGTAAGCGTCTTTGGGAATGTTGTGCAGAAAATGCAACGGACGACTTGCGCCAGATGTTCGAAGCTGATAAGCTGTCCTTACAGCGAATCAATGATTTCGATGATATGTACGCAAATGCATTCTCCGACTCTCTGCGTTTTGTTCGTGCTTTCTATGACAAACATCGCGGTAAAGATCGTAAAGAGTTTGCAATTCAAGCGCAAATCGAAACCAAAGATGCTGATAAACGCTATCTGTTCGGTCTAATCATGTTGACGTTTAACGGATTCAACGCTGATAAAATGATTGAGCAAATCAAAACGACCCTCGTTAAAAACGTGGATCTTTTCGTGAAAGAATAAATGAAGGGCTTCGGCCCTTTATGGAGAATATTATGATCAAGTCATACGTAAAAGGCAATCTCGTTCGAATGATGTTAACCGCAGTTGAGCACGACAATGATCCAGAAGTTGAATCTGGAAAAGTGTTCTTCACACACGGTTGCAACTGTCACGCAGCGATGGGTAGCGGAATTGCTCCTCAAATCGCATCAAAATTCCCACAAGTCGAAGAACAAGACCGTTTGTTCCATAATCTCATGCATCGTCAAAATAAACCGATGTTCATGTTAGGAGAAGCGCGTCCTGTGTCTCTGAGTCGTAACGTTACGGTGTTCAACTCATACACTCAATTTTATCCAGGCAAAGACTTCCGTCTTCCTGCACTCTACAAAGCATTCGTTAACATCAACACGATGATCAAAGGTCACACTCTGATTATTCCACGTATAGGTGCTGGTATCGCAGGCGGTGATTGGGAAGAAATCTCAAAAGCCATTGACAGCGCGGCTCCTGATGTTAATATCATTGTTGTCGATTGGGACGGAACGGAGCTTTAAAATGAAACTTAGTATGCTGATGTTTATGGATCAGGTTGACTATATGCGCAAGAAGGACGATCTGTTTGATTTCCTTTTGCGTCAAACTGACGAGAATCACCTGAAATTCATCTTCGGTGAACGTATGCAAGACATGGAGACCTTGAGTCTCTATGAACTCTTGATCATCAACGTGAACAAAATCCGATACGGTGATCAAGACATTGTTTGGACTTCGAAATACGGTCTGATGGAAAAAGCAAGCGCGAATCTGACCGAACATCTGTGGAAAGATACGTTCAAGACTCATGAACTTGTTTTTGCAGAAGACATCAAACGCATTTACATGGAGCAAATGTCATGATTTGGCTTGTGTTAGTTCTTCCGATGCTTGTTCCGCTTGCTGCGGCGTTCTATTACAAACAGCGACGTTCCTGGGGTGAATATGCAATTCACGCCGTGATCACTGTTGCTATAACGTGCGGTGTGTTCTACGCTGGAAAATATTATCCAGCTATGGACTTTCAAGTTCTGAACGGTGCAGTTACAAACAAAGAAAAAGTGTATAATCCTCGTACGGAATATTACGATTGCAACTGTCGAACTGTGACCACTGGGTCTGGTAAAAATCGTTCTTCACATCGTCAATGCAGCACTTGTACCCGAATCATTCCTGAATGGGACTGGACTGTGTACACGACTGTAGGAAATCTGAATATCAATCGTATTGATTCAGACGGTCGACGCGAGCCTCCTCGTTGGACGAAAGTTCAGATAGGTGAACCCGCAGCGCTTGAATCAACGTATATCAATCAGATTAAAGGTGTGAAGGACAGTATCTTCCACTATGATACCAGTCTGATCAAGCAGTATGAAAAAGATGTGCCTGATTATCCTCGTGTCCGAGATTATTACAAATTTAATCGAATTATTAACTTGACCAGTGTTGACACATCGACCTGGAACGATTATATTAACTCTCGTCTTAAAACACTAGGCAATGAGAAACAACTGAACATCATTGTGGTTATCACTGACAAAGAGTATGGATTCTACGATGCTCTGAAATACAAGTGGTTAAGCGGTAAGAAAAACGATGTTGTGATGGTTATCGGCGCAGACGGTAATAAAGTGAAGTGGTTCGGAAGCACGTCATTAGCTGATGGTTACAAAAACCAGAGTCTTCATGCAACGTTGCGAATGAACTCACACGAAAGAGAAATTGATGAAGGTTTTATCGGTGAGCAAATCGATATTATCGCCAAAGAGTTCGTAAGAACGCCGATGGAAGAATTCGATTATCTTACGTCTGAATCTGAACCCCCAGGTTGGATAATGCTTCTTGCAGTTGTGTTAGGCGTGTTAGGTTCATGTGGTGTTTCCTACGGGATTCACAGAATGTCAAATCGTTTTTACTAAGGAATTAAAATGAAAGTATTTGCAATTGTTATGTCCGTGATTCTGCTTGCTGTCGTTGCTTTCGGCTTTACCGCAGTCAGTTATCACAATACCGCTGTGCGAATGGAAACAAACATTGGTAAGTTCGACAAAGAAAGCCAGAACGTTCTGAGCACTTACACAATGAAGCTGAAAGAGAAAGCCCAGGTTCCTGACATGTACGTGAAAGATCTCGGTGACATCGTTGACAAGACCTTTAAAGGTCGCTACGGTGAAAACGGTTCTCAAGCGATGTTCCAGTTCCTGAAAGAAACGATGCCGAACTTCGATTCTTCTCTGTATAAAGAACTACAGATTACAATGGAAGCAGGCCGTAACGACTTCAAACTGTCCCAGTCTCGTAAACTCGATATCTGTCAGCAGTACGAAGCAATGACCGGTCAGTTCCCAGCTTCCTTCATCTTCGGTGTCACAGGCAAAGGCTATCACAATGTTGCCAAGAAATGTGAAATCGTAGTGGACGCAAGCACTGCCAGCAAGTTCTCAACTGGTGTGGACGAAGTTATCAAACTGCGTTAAAAATAATTGAAAAAAGCCCTTGCGAAAGCAGGGGCTTTTTGGCATAATAGCTTCATCGAAACGAAACACACAAACGGAGTTAATTATGAAAATCACTATCGCAGACATCAAAGCAATGATTAAACGTAAAATGTTCCAGTACGCACATTGCAATCTGAGCAAAAACAATGCATACTACATCAACGACGGGATGATCAAACACGCGGAAGCATGGTTCAAAGACTTTGCAGCAGTTAAAGAACTGCCAGCCAAGCAAGTTCAGAGCATTGAATCTTTTTTCAAAACTCAAAAACAAAATTATCTCTAATCGCTTGACAATAACACCGAATGCTTTAAGATAGACACATAAACAAATAAATGAGGAACTGATTATGAAATTTTATCCAAACACTGTGAACGTTACCGATGTTGTTGAATTCTTTGCTCCTAACGGAACAACTGATGGAATTCAAGTTTTCAACGAAAAGGGTCGTTCTGTGGGTTATCTGACTGATCTGAAAGTGAAATACTGCCAGAAGAGTAATGCCAAAGCAAATGCTCGCGCTAGTCAGAAAGTTCGTTCCTCGAAGCGCAAAGAAGTTATTTCCGACTTAGCAGAAGAAATGACCTTGTTCCTCCGTTCTGAACTTCGTGTCGGTGATGTTTTCATTAACGAAACGATGCCGAACGTTGACGTGAACGGTGAGCGCTTCTACATTATTATCGGCGATTCTCTTGAATCATCTATTCGCTTGAACATTCGTCACAAAGAATTCACCGCAGACGATTTCAACGATATCATTGTTGGTGGTTACACTGCGAAATGTCACGATTCTGACGACATTCACAACGTCATGTTCTCAAGTCTTTCCAAAGAGGACGTCGCGTTCATCATCAATCAGCTTGCCGATAAGATTTAAGTTTACAGAAGGGGCTTTGCCCCTTTTTTGTTGGAGAACATATGTTAAAAAAGTTACTATTAGGAGCAACCCTTGCAATTGGCTCTATGTCGTTTAATGCAAACGCTAGTGCCGAACAGTGCGAATTCAACGATCACCAGAAACAAGTCCTGCAATATGCGTACAATCGTGGAAAAGAACATGATTTACAATGGACATTAGCCGCGATAGCGTGGCAAGAAAGTAGCGCTGGTCTGAAAATGAAAAATCCGAAAGCAGATTCATATGGAATCTTCGGAAATCTTTTAAGAACCGTTGAAGCACGATTAAAAGATCAGGAATTTGCCGATACATTGAGCAAAACTCCATTAAATAGAAAGCAGACGATTTTTTTAATTCAGCACGATTGGGAGTTTGCTGCCGATTTTGCAATTGCTGAACTTGAATACTGGAAAAAGCGTCATAACGGTAATCACAGAAAAGCTGTTGCTTCCTATTTCGGGGGAAACAAACCAAATGCTAAGGCTGCCCAGGGATATGCCGATAGTCTGAATAAGAAAATCATTTATCTAAAGAAGTCAGGTTGCATTCATGGTTAAATACCTTCCTTATCTTTTAATCGCCTTGATAATCGGAGCGTTCGTCTATCAGAACAACAAAATCTCCGATTTATCGACAAGTCTTGGTGAGTCTTCACAGAAGATCACCAGTCTTGAAAACAAACAAACACAAATTCTTTCGGACATCGAAGCGTATAAGACTGCCAAGTCGGAATACGAATTGAAAAAGAAAGAACTGGAATCAAAGAATCGTAAGACAAAAGATGAATTGAATTCCAAGAAAGGTCGTGAAGATACGATCTTGAAAAATCCTTCAGCGGTAGAGAAATTGATCAATGATAGCTTTAAGAAAGCTGCCGATGATCTCTCATGCAACACAGGAGCGTCGGAAAGATGCGCAAAATGATAATTGCTTCTCTGCTATTACTTGCTGGATTTAAATCAGTCCAGAGCGTCCCAGACGCTCCTGCGATTGAGTTTAAACCTGACAACGCAACTGCGGTTTCGATTTATGTTCCGCATTTCTATGTGTTGACGCAAGACAACGCAATGCAGCTATTAAGTGAAAAAAAGGTCTTGATTGCTATCACATATGATGATAGCATAGAGCTTCGAAAGAGCTTGGAAGATGTGAACACGTTTATTCAAGTGAATAATGAATCAATAAAAATTATGAGGAAAGAATAATGGCTAAAGTTATCCTGACAGTTGGTCCTTCATCTTGCGGTAAAACCACGTGGGCACAGGAAGAAGTTCGCAAATCTCAAGGCAAAATCATCAACCTGAACCGTGATGATATTCGTCGTTCCATGTTCATGTTCAAAGGCTGGAATGAATACAAGTTCACCGGTCAGCGTGAGAAAATGGTAACTGAAACTCAATTCGCGATGGCTAAATCAGCAATCGAAAAAGGCGTTTCTGTAATCGTTAGCGATACGAACCTGAACCCAGTGTATCGCATGAACTGGGAACAGTTTGCGAAAGAAAACAATGTACAATTCGAACTGAAAGTTTTCCACGTTGATATCAAAGAACTGACTCAACGCAACTGGAATCGTGAAGCGTCGGTTGATCCGAAGATTCTGAAACAGCAATTCCTGCAATTCATGGAACAGTTTGGCGGTCTGCGTCGTTATGAGCCAGACTTCTCGAAAGAAAAAGCTGTTATCTTCGACCTGGACGGAACTCTCGCTATCATGTCTGATCGTGGTCCGTTTGAATGGTCGCGCGTTGGTGAAGACTCCGTGAACGAATATGTGGCAGATCTGTTCCGTATGATTCGCGCAGTTCATCCAGAATGGGCAATCATCACTCTGTCAGGTCGTGATGGTGTTTGTGCAGATATCACCAAACAATGGCTTGTTGACAACAATCTGAAAAGCGATTATCATTTTCAGCGTAAAGAGAAAGACCAGCGCCGTGACTCTGAAATCAAGGAAGAAATCTTCTGGAACGATATCGAGCCGCGTTTTAACGTCCTGTATGCAGTTGATGATCGTCAACAAGTAGTGGATATGTGGGACATGCTGGGTGTTCAAGTTTGGCAAGTACAGCAGAGTGATTTCTAATGATATACGCGATTACCTATAAAGATTTTAAAGGTCGTCGTCAAGTAATGTTTGATCGTGGGCAGGCTCAAGTCTTCGAAGGATCTGAGCTTGTCAACGAAAAGTTGATGCAGACACAAGATCGACTGGCAGACCTGCTTGATGGATCTCCACAACGCGTGAAAACTTCATTGTTCAAGCGCGAAGTGAAACGAACTGATTATCCAAGAGAAAAGATTGCCTTCTGGCGTCAATGTTTGCAAACTCTTGAAATCGTTCCATATCAATTTGATTTTGAGGTGAAAAAATGATTCCTGAACGTATCGAAACGAAAGATAAGCCTATTAAAGGTCATATCATTCAAGCGGATTTCTTCCGTTGGCCAACAAAGGACGAACGTCTTCGCGAGCCAACTGGGTTGCATGTTGTTTGTGTAACCGGTTATAAAGATCGTGTTAGTTTTTCCAATGACATCCGCACTTCATGGGTTGAACGAACTCACGAAGCAATGGGTAAGCGCTTTGTCGAAACACGTAATTCCATTTATTCCGTCGATATGAACGACCGCGATTGGAAAGTTCTGTTAGACGAACTCAAGCATGAAAATCTGGACGTGGAGCGCATGAAGCGATGAAAGGTAAAGAATTCGATCAGATCTTTGAACCCAAAGTTCGCGAATTCGCCAACGCTTTGTCAGAAGAAGCCCTGAAAAAGGGCTTTAAAGTTCACGCAATTGATGTTGACAAGCAACGCGATTTCATGTATCTTGTTCAAGTGATGGTAACAAAAATCGGTATGAGAATGCTGCCTATGCGCATGTTATATACTGTGATGTTTAATCCTGTTACCGAAGAATATATCTGGCATGAAGGTCTTCCTCGTGCTCCTCGCGGTCAAGACGAAAGGCTAGTAAATTGAAATCAACGTCATTAATGCAACTTGCATATATTGTTGCACAAGAAAGCAAATGTGTATCCTGGAAAGTTGGTGCGATTATCTCCAAAGATGAACGTATAATCTCAACTGGATACAACGGTACGCCTGCTGGTCAAATCAACTGTTGCGATCATGCACACGATGAAGGCTGGACAGACGCACATGGGCACATGCATGAGGATTGCGGAAATAAGCATACCGAATGGTCCCAGAAAAACGAAATACACGCGGAGCTTAATGCGATTCTGTATGCAGCAAAACGTGGTATCAGCATCGAAGGAGCCACAATGTATGTGACTGTTTCACCGTGTGCTGATTGCGCTAAGGCGATTGCCCAATCTGGCATTAAACAACTTGTTTACTGTGTCGATTATCCGCGCAACCCCGACAATTGGACAGATATCCTTGTTCGTTCTAACATCACTGTCAGAAAACTGGACAAACGACATCTTGACCTTTTGAATTGGGATAAAATCAATGATAAACTTCCAAGATCTGTTAAAAACTGAGGCATAAAATGAAAATCGATTTAAATTCACTGACAAAAAACGAACTCACTCTCTACAAACGCGCACTACAGGCAATTCTTCGCACTGGTGAAGTCCAGATTGTATTCGAGAAAGTGGACGGTTCTGTAACTGTTCGCCGCGGTACTCTGCAATCTCGCATGATCACCGAAAACGCTCCAGCAGTTCTGAAAACTGAAACTGATGGTCAAGCGAAACGTGCCGAAAACATGGAAAGTGTTCGCTTCTTCGATCTCGACATCAACGAATTCCGCACTTTCAAGATGGATAATCTCGTTTCTCTGGGTGGTAACAAACCTGAAGATCTGATTAAATTCTAAGTTTACAACGCGTGAGGCTATGTTATTATAGTCTCACGTTAAGCAATAAGAGATTTACATGAAAGCTTTAGATGAATCTGTAATTATTGAAGTTTTTGCCCGTCGCAAGGGTGAAGAAATCAAAGTTGGTAACATCATTGTCGGACGTGAGCAGCAAGGTGAAGTTCCTGAATGGGGAACAATCGTTTCTGTTGGCGAACGAACTCAAGGATTGGTTGAAGGTGACGTTGTTCTGCTTCCTAACGGTCGTCTGACTCATGTTCCTGATCCAAACGTGGTTGCGGGTAAGATCACAAAAGATGATCAAAGCGCTCGTCAACTGATTACAACTCACTGGAAAAATGTCCAGGTAAAATACGGTAACTAAAATGCGTAAAGAAATTTCTGCAATCATCAAATCGGCAGTTGCACAGCAGCTGGTATCTTATAACAAAGGTCATGAGAATCAGGGTGCATCGATTGATGTTCTGTCCGAGATTCAGCGTCTGCTTTCTGTGAAAAGTCTTTCACGAAATAAAAAAGCACAGGCACTATTGACTGAAATCACCGACTTTGATACAGTCAATAACGAAGCGCTCAAGTATGCAAAACATCTGAGCTTCCCAGTTCGTAGCTTCATTAAACGTGAAGTCTTCGGTCTGACTCGTTAATTACGCGACCCTGTTCGCAGGGTCTATTTAAATCAACCGGCATTGATACGAACTTTGTCGGCAATGAATAGGAAATAAAAAATGGCTGGTAAAAAAACTTCTGCATCTGATAAAGCACGTCACGCGGTATACAAGAACGATAACGTTTTTGCAAAGAACAAAGTTGCAAAACTGAAACGCCATCTGGCTAAGTTCCCGAACGACGAGATCGCAAAAGCAGCACTGAAAGCAGCACCTACTGCTAAGTCCTCACGTTGGGGCACAAAAGACTTCAAATCACTGCGTACCCATCTGGAACGTATTGTACAGCCTCTGGAAGCCCAGATTCGTCGCTCTAATCGCGTTTATGCAACCGTTCGTGACGGTGAAGCGCTGATTCTGAACGGTGTTCTGTTCACTTCTGAGCAACTGAAAGAAACTTTCGGTATTAAAGCGACGGAAAAACGTGCTCCAGCAGCACAGCAGAAAAGCAAAGTTCGTCGTGGTAAGCGCAAGAGCGCATAATCTTTAAGGGAGCCTTTGTGCTCCCTTCTTTTTTGGGAGTCAACCATGGACATCGGTTCAGGCGCTGGATATCCAGCATCATCATTAAGCAACTTTGCTCCACATCCTTTCGTGTTCGACGGTGTTCGAGTCAACTCGATGGAAGGTTTCTTGCAAAGTCTGAAATTCTCTAATCCTGATATGCAAGCGCACGTATGCACATTAGTGGGTAAAGCAGCGAAATTCAAAGGCAAAAAGAAAAAGTGGTTCAGAGATCAAACTCTGTATTGGAAAGGACAGCCTATTGCTCGCAGGAGCGAAGCCTATCAAATTCTTTTAGAAAATGCGTATCTTGCAATGCTTTATCAATCGAATAGCTTCCGCTGCGCTTTAAAAGCTACAGGTAAAGCAACACTGACGCACAGCATGGGACGCAACAAAGAGAATGAAACGGTTTTAACTGAAAAAGAATTCGTAAATCTCTTGACTTACTGCCGCAGTCTGATAAAGTAAGCATATCAAAACACTTGTGAGGAAAATATTATGTTGACTGAAAACCGTTATCGTAACCGTAATCTGATTCGTGAATTCTTGAACGATGTAGGCAACAAACATCTGAAATTTGATGGATACACGTTCTTGCTGAAAGCTGGTATTCACATTGCTGATCGCATGACAGATCGTGAGTTTCCTATTGAGGAGTTCACCTTTATCATGAATCAACTTGTGAAAAACAAACAGATTCTGATTAACATCGTGAAGAATCCTGATGTGCCTGCGCGTATCAACTTTTACGGTCACGATGATTACATGATCGGTGTTACTTTCCACGAAAGTAAAAACTTCCCAAACAAATACGACATTCAACTTCGGACGCTGTATAAAGAGCGTAACTCCCAGTTCCGTGAGCGTAATGTTTCAGTTTATAAGGTGCGTTTAGCATGACTATTCTTAAAGAAAAAGAGCAAGACTTCAGCATTCCACAGCTGGTTGATTTTAACATTCTGAGCAAACTGGGTCTGATTTACAAAATCAATCACGAAGTGTTACATCCTCTTGGATTAGCACTGGGATATAATCCAGATTGCGGCGACTCTGATGGTGCGTTTCTGTCCGATGATGATAAGTGGGAATATAGTCCTGAAATCGAGCAGAAAGGCAGCGACAAATACGAAGCGTTTCTTGCCAAGAAAATCGAAGGCATGACAACTGCCGAAATCGTTAAACTTATCGCAGGAAGAAAAACTGTATGAAGCCGATCATTCCAATCGACATCGACGGTGTAGCAGTTCAGTGGCAGAGTAATCTGCCATTCTTTGCTGCCGAACACAACATCCCGACTGACCGCATTCTCGAAATGGTTGTTGATGAAAAATTTCGTTCAATGACTGAGATTTTTGGTTGTGACCAAGAATTAGCTGATAAGCTGATGCGTCAATATAACTCCAGCAAATGGATTCGTGGGTTAAAAGCTTATGACGATGCACTGATCGTTATCAATAAGCTGAAACACAAATATGATTTCGTTGCAATCACCGCAATCGGTAAATCTGCCGAAAGTTGCCTGAATCGCATGGCGAATCTGAACATTCTTTTCCCATCCGCATTCGTTGACGTTATGACGGTTGATGTTGGCGAATCGAAAGTTTCACGATATCTCGAAGCGAAAAAGAAATATGGCGACCGTATGGTGTGCTTCATTGACGATCTCGCAAGCAATCTGGAAGAGTTTCACGATGTGATGTCAACTCTGCCTATGATTCATCTGGTAAGAGGTCCTCGCGACGTTCCTAAGTGCAAACACTTCAAAGCTACGGATATGCATGATGTTGAAAGCCTGTTGTCCTCGCTTGAATCCGAGCGTCCTGATACAGCACAGCAAGCGAAGTTCAAAGAAGCTGTTCCTGTTGGATTACAGGCAACGCTGGCACATTTAGCTGACGAAGCACGCAAACATCCGTTCGGAATGATTCACAGTACAACCCGTGGTCAAAGTCTTGATGAATGGATTAAATCTGGTCCTACTGCAATGACAAATGTTGATGGTGCTCAATGAATCAACTTGACAAAGATTTAAATGTCGCGTATGATCTCTTAAACCGGTGCAGATTGCGCTGGTGTAAAGGTGGTATTTGCGCTTGCATGGGTTGCGCTAACAGAGAAATAAGCAAAGAGCAATGGGATCGAATCATCGAAATCCCAGAGATCAAGGTCATTCTCGATCAGCAAAGAATCAAAGCGCAAGAAGATCAAAAACGTTTAATTGAAAGATTAAGGAATCTATGAAAAGTATTCTTGACCAATTACGAAAAACCGATGGTCGTAATGATAAAATTGCCATTCTGACCAAAGTAAAAGATCAATCGAATGTTAAACGCGCATTTTATCTCGCATATGATAAAACTGTCACATTCGGTCTGAAAAAGATTCCTGTGTATAACACAGCGTTTCAGCTTTATACCCTGGAACAGGCTCTTGATATGCTTGAATCCGAATTCGCAACTCGTAAAGTAACTGGTAATAAAGCTATCGAAACATTGCGTGTTATTCTCCAGAATCTCGATGCTGATGATGCTCATGTTATTGAATGTATTATCAAGTCAGATATGGATTGTGGTGTGAATCGCGGTATTATCGATGAAATTTGGCCTGGTCTGTTAGCTGAAATTCCTCAAATGCTCGCACAACCGCAGAACGATAAGAATCTGGAAGAAATCAAATATCCAGCTTATGCAGATCTGAAAGCAGACGGTGCGCGTTGCTTTATGACGAACCGAGACGGACAAATCAGTCTGAATAGCCGAAACGTGAGCGATTATCTGGGTCTGACTCGTTTACAGAGCCTCCTTGCTCATCCTCGTCTGAAAGATTACGTCCTTGATGGTGAACTGATCTACGTCAAGCAGTCTTCAGGACTCGCCTCCATGATGGGAGAAGACGATGAAGAACTTGATGCGGAAGTTGAAATCGCGAAGCGTCAAGAAGGTAACGGAATCGTTAACAAAAGTCTGAACGGTACTATTTCCGACGCAGAACAAAACGACATCATTTATCAAGTGTGGGATATTATTCCTGTTGATGTGTATTACGGTAAAGAACCTAGCGTTATGGGTTATCGTGAACGTCGTGCGTTACTTGGTTCTGTTATCGCAGAAATCAATGATCGTGCTTTGGAAATGATTGAAACGACCGTTGTTAATAATCTCAACGAAGCGAAGGAAGTTTATCGTAAATACGTAGAGCGCGGACTTGAAGGCATTATCCTGAAGAATATGAATTCAATCTGGGAAAATGCTCGTTCTAAGAACTTGGTGAAGTTCAAAGAAGAAATTCTGGTCGATCTGAAAATTGTGGATTCTAATCCGCACGATAAAGATCCGAACAAGCTGGGAAGCTTCGTTGTTGAATCTGCTTGTGGTCGAATTCGTTGTAACGTTGGTTCTGGTCTGAAAGATAAATCTCACGCGAAAATCAAAGGAAGAAAAGTCTATATTCCTCTTGATGAACGTCATGAATTAGATCGTGAACTGTGTCAATCAACGATTGAAGATTTGCTGGGAACCATCATTGAAGTTAAATGTAATGGTATTGTGACTCGCAAGAAACGCAAGCCTGGCGAAGCTGAATTCAAACTGTTCCTTCCACGTGTTGTTCGTCGTCGTCACGATAAATCTGTAGCAAATCGGGTAGAGGACGTGTTTGATGTTAAATAAGAAGTTAGCAGAAGTCAGGGGCTTGTCCCCTGAAACGCAAGAGCAAATTCAGGCATTGCAAGACAAACGCCAGTTAATCAAGAATGAAATGGAAAAGGCTCAAGACTCTGAGAATTATAAAGAGAAAGTTGAACTGATTCAGAAATTTCGTTTGAATGAAGTTGAACTCCAGAAGCTGTGGGGATTTGACGATGATTGGCACATGAGATTTATGGAAGAATTGAAAATTAGTGGCTGTAATTGTCCTTATCTGGATAATAAAGATAGTCGCGGTGTTCGAGTCTTTAAAAATCAAACTTGCAAATGGCACAATTTGTTGGTATAAAAAAGGGAGCCATTAGGCTCCCTTTTTTGGTTAAATATCATCAAGCAACTGTCCACCAAATTTCGAAGCAAGGCGCAGAAGCTCCTCTTTTTCGGCTTTGGTACGAGCAATTGTTTTATTACGATTCATCTGTGATGTCAGAGCTTTAGCAAAGAACTTGTTAGAGTTTTCCGCAGGGGTCAGTTTTTTAGGACGACGAGCTTCCATAAATGAACTGAATCCCATTTTCTTGAGTTCACCAGTTTGCATGAAATGATCTCCGTCATAGACTTCGTTCAATTTCACTTCATTAGCGCCCAACACGCTCATATCAAATACACCGTGAATCGTGATGCTGTTATATTCTTCACGATCTCGCGTGATCATCGCGTCATTCACTCGCATAGTGGTTCCGCGAGAAAGAATAACCTCACACTCTTTATCGTACTGACTTGTTCCACCAGGAACGATAACAGGAACTTTATGAGCGTCACGAATAATCATCGCAATATAGGTCATTGCTTCGATCACCTGATTCGGGGAATCAACACCACGTGCTGCAATATCATCAATAGCCGCTTGTGGGTTAGCATATTCACGCGCACGTTTTGGATCAGCAGCATTATCAGCACTATATCCAGCCGCACGGTTCTGAATAACTTTACCGAAATCAATGATTATTCGTGACGCTCATAAATTAGGACGAAGACAAGTTGAAACGAATGTACGGAAGTGCAGAGCTTTTCCTTTCAGAGTTTCAGACAGTAAATCGGTTCTCATTTGCATACCGCGATAAAGCAGAGTATCAGCTGGAAGTCTTACGCCAGTTGTTTCAAATGCTTTGTCAAGTTTCTTGATTCGTTGCTGTTCGTTGAAGTTCTCCATATACATTCCGCCTTTCAGCAGAGCAAGGTTCATACCTGAGTAATCATTGCCTGTATATCCACGAACTGATTCTTTTGCTTCATTACCATGAACATAATCTTTCATGTTCATATAATTTTTGTAGACTTGATTCGAGATAGCGTTAATATATCCGCGACATGCATCCTCAACGGCAGAAGCCATGTTGATTTTACCGGTATTAGGATTTTCATATTTGCTATCTTTAATCCAGCCGTTTGCAAAGCCTTCAGCCAGCCATTCTTCAATGAATCCTAGCGCAGAACCGTTAGCAATATCCGCAGGAGTAATTTGCTTGTTTTCAAAACGTTCTTGCCAATCTTCTTGTTCAGGATCCTGTTCAAATGTCAGTTCATCATATTTGGTGTGCAGACCGTCAATACTCGTTCCGAAAATATCACCGAAGTGACCAGAAACGCGAGGATTAATTGGTTCTTCGAAATCAGGATAAGCATCCATTGATTTGTCTGAACTATAAACGGTTTTGTTATCTGCTTGCCATGCTGATACATCGTCAGGAATGTCATTACCGCCAGCAATTGTATGAATATCAACTTTCGCAGGGGTTGCCATTCTCGTATTCTGATTGTCAAGCGCACGGGTAACACCAGAAATGATTTCAGCTTGCTTGGTCATTTTATCCAGTTGCTTAGGAGCAACGGAGGTCATGTTAAACGTTGCAGCGTACTCAATGACATCTTTATGAACGATATACTTGGACCATTCGTTACCGAAGAATGCCTCGATGCCTCGACCCATACGAACGAAAAGCGCGTAACCGTACTGCATACCGTCAAATGAGTAAAAACCTTTCTGTTCGTACTTGACAGGACTAATTTTATTGGCTACTCTTTGCATCAAGCCGACAAGCTGTTCACCGTTCATCTCTTTAGGGAAACGAACCACGAAAGCGTTAAGTTTGTGCTCTTGTGACTGATTAGCGATAATTGTTGCAATCGTTGCTACAGTCTGCAAAGGTTTGAAAATTGTTTTAGGTGCTCCACCAGTCTTACCAGTTTCAGAAACTCGAAACAGGAAGAACTGTGCAACTCTTTCAGCAGGTTTGTATTTTTTCAGTGCGCCTGGTTTGATAGCTGCCATTTTCATACCAAGTTTTTGTGTACCGTTGTCGAAGACCCACGCAGTATCAACACCATTGTCTTGACCTACGGTCTGATACGTGTATACTGTGTTCAGTGCTTCAAAAAGTTCAAAAGATTCCATTTTTTTCTCCATCTTGAATTTAATAGTATTTAGGGGTTTATTATGAAAGCGAAATTTATGGGTGCGTTCTATGGTTCTATTATTGGTGACATCATTGGTTCATACAATGAGTTCAAAACAGCAAAAACAACACGAGGTGTTGGACTGCGAAAAATCACCAACAAAGTCTTGCATCAACAAAGAAGCGTGTTCGGATATAAATTTGGATACTTCACAGACGACACAAGCATGTCCTTGATTCTTGCCGATTGTCTTGCAAAACAAGGTCGTGTGAATGTTCCTGTGATGATGAATGACTTTGCACGTTGGATGTCAGAAGGATATATGTCTAGCGATGATCATTGCTTTGACATCGGCGGACAGACTCAACGAAGTATCAACAAATATTTCGGATATGTTGATCATCGCGATATGTTCAGAGATTCACGTGGCGACGGTAACGGTGCTTTGATGCGAATCTTCCCAGTAGGATTGATGTTCTACAAAGATCACGAAAAGATGGTTCAGCAAACAATGCAGGCGCATGATTTGACCCACGCTTCCAGCACCCTTAGTTTGCATCGTTGTTTACTTCTGAATCGTGCGATAGGTGCAGCATTGCGTGGTCAGTCAAAAGAAGAAATTTTAAAACTTCTTGACTATTCAGACGAAATGGACGATAATGTATCAACTTCCGGGTTTGTCGTCGATACTTATAACGCGGTCGTTCACACATTCAATAAGTTTGATAACTTGATGGACGGCATCATTTATCTTGCTAACAAAGGCGACGATTCGGATACCTGTGCAGCGATTTACGGAGCGCTTGCTGGTGCGTTCTATGGCGTAAGTCAAGTTCCGCAGTGGATGATGAATTCGTTACGTAGAAAAACCCTGATTAAGGAAATTGCAGAGAATTTATATGGTAGAACTGTCAAGCTGTCAGGAGAAGGTTCTCAAAGCGTTTAAAGAGCATCGTGGACATATCACGATTCGAGGACCAGCAGGTGTGGGTAAGAGCTTTATCACGAAATATTTGATCGACTCTTGCGAAGACAAGAATGGCATTTTTCTTGCAACTCCTACACACCAAGCTAAAATTGTTTTAGCGAAAATGTCAGGTCTGGGTGTCTCAACACTTCACAGTTTGTTGAAGATTCATCCACAGACCTACGAAGAAGTCCGAACTTTTGAACAAAACGGTGATCCTGAATTACAGGACTGTCGCTTGCTGTTCATTGATGAAGCTTCCATGGTCGATGATGATTTGTTTGCCATCTTGATGCAAAGCATTCATCCTCACTGCCGAATCGTTGCAATAGGTGATTACCATCAGTTGCAGCCTGTGAAGCACGAAGCTGGGAAAATTAGCCCGTTCTTCTTAGACGAGCGATTCCATCAAGTCGAAATGACAACGATTCTTCGTCAAGCGGCTGATAATCCGATTATTCAAGTTGCTACCGGAATTCGTGAAGGTGGTCAGCTTTATCACTTGACGAAACAAGGCAAAGGTGTCTTTAATCTGCCTGACTTGAGAACATATTTCAAACTGTTCTTTACGAAAGTTAAGCAGCCTGACGATCTTTTGGACTATCGCATGTTAGCGTTCACGAACGATATCGTGGACAAATGTAATATTGCGATTCGTTCGGAAATCTATAAGACCGAAGAGCCTTATGTTCCTGGTGAATATCTCGTATTGCAGCAACCTGTTGTGATCAAAGAGAAATACAAAGGGATTGAAGTTGTAGAAACGTTGTTTAACAACGGTCAGATTGTTCAGATCGAAGACTTAAAGAAAGATGTCTTTATGCTGAACCTCCCGCTCGCTGGCAAACGTCCCGTCAATATGTATAGTTTGATGTGTCGTGATCTCGAAACGAACGAGGTCAAGCCTATGAAAGTCCTAGCAGGTATTGAGGACAAAATCGAGCTTTCTGATTATCTGAACCAAGCGGCTCAACTGTTCAAAGGTTCACAAAGCAAATACAAAAAAGCAATGTGGAATCAGTTCTGGACTCTCAAAGATACGTTTGCAGAAACGAAGCCTTTGGGTGCTAACACTGTTCACAAATCCCAAGGAATTACTTTAACGGGATGCTTGTATTACACACGCGATAAGAGTTATACTGATTACGCGATTCAACAACAATTGGACTATGTTGCTTGCACACGTCCAACTGATTTCTTAGCTTATATGTAAGGGGCTTTGCCCCTTTTAAGGAAAACTATGTACGAAACAACCGAACAACGTCGTAAGCGCGAACAACGCGAAGCAGAAGAACGCGAAGCAGAAGAACGTCGTCGCCGTAACTCTGGTTACACTCCTAGCTATACTCCTAGCTACGTACCAGATACCGATTACGGTTCATCTTACGATTCTTGTGATTCTTCACCAAGTTCTTGTGACTAAGGAATAAAAATGACCCTGTTTGAACAAATCAAGGCTGATCAACTTCGTTTTCGTAAAATGTCAGTTGGTGGTTCCGGTACTGCGAAAGTATACGCGAAACTTCTGACCACTCTGATTGGCGAATCGCAGATTGATGGCAAAGCGCCTACTGACGATCAACTGATCGCAAAGATTCAAATCTTCATTAAAAACATCAAGCAGTCTATTGAGATTCGCGAAACGGAAGAAGCCCTGCTGGAACTGCAACTGCTTGAAGCGTTTCTGCCTCCGTACATCACTGCCGAACAAGTAATCGAAATTCGCGCAGCACACGAAGACCTGAACAAAGGTCAGATCATGGGCTTGATCAAAAGTTTTTGCAAAGAAAACAAGATTTTATTTGATGGAAAGCTGGTCAGTTCTTTAATTTGATCTAAATAAATGCGCAGACAATCCGTCTGCGTTTTTTAATTGGAGAAGAATATGGGACTAAGAATGATGGTTTATCAAGACGTTCGCGATGCTGTATCCGTTCGTCCGAAGACTTACCCTCGTCCTACGCTGTTGGGTTCTTGCAAAAGTTATTGCAGAGCTTATAAAGTTTCATATGATGCGGAATACTGCAACGCAGTGATCGATAGTATGCTGCCAGAACCAGGTGACAAGTTCTTGCGTTTCCTGCCTGAAGGCTTCACTATGGATCCCGTTCTGGAGACTGCTGGAACTTTCCACGGCTGGTGATCATTTGAATAGCTCTAAATAAAGTTATACTTTAAAGGAGCTATGAAATGAAAACTTGTATCATTTGCAAAACCCCTATAGAAGAAGGGCTGGATGTCATGACTGAGACCGGACCTGTTCATATGGGACAATGCAAACACTATCACGACGACATTTTACGAAACATTCAAGAAGACGAATCCAGTGAGGATCTTATTGAAGAATCTCAATTGTTGCTGTGAAAACTAGGGACATCTTTCGGGATGTCCTTTTCGGCATCTAGGGTCCATCTACTGTTCCAAGATTTATTGAATTATTTTCGATTTTTTGTTTAAAACTGCTTGCACTTGATGTCCATATCCATATAATTACTTACATCAAGACGAAACACACAAAACAAACTTTCAATGAGGATTACATTATGACTATCAACGCTACTTCTTACATCGCATACGACATCGCTGTTATCATCGCTGCTGAATACAAAAACGGTACTGAACTGTCAGAACGTAAAATGGCTGAGAAACACAACGTTCCACGTTCACGCATTCAGAAAATCAAAAAAGAAGTTGCAGCCGGTGAGTGGGATGAAATTTTAGCTCCTAAAGTTGAAGTTTCACACAACGTTAAGCAGACTTCCGTTAAACTGACTGCCAAAACGCACCAGAAAGCTCCTACAGCGAAAGCAATGAGCATCTACAAATCAGTAGACGGTGATTTCGACCAGTTCACCCAGACTCTCCTGAACATGAATCCTGAAATCACCAAAGCATACATCAACGGTCAATATCATCGTTGTCAGAATGCTCAATAAGTACTCGAAAAGTGATCGAGTTATTTCTTATAGTATTATAGAGATAACTCGATCAAAATGAGGCAAAGCCTCGCGCAGAGCGCAAACTGTGTTATAATAGAGTTAAGGAGAAATAATGACACTAGACGATATGAAAGCAGAGCTTGAAGAAGATTTGAAAATCAACATTACTTCTATTCAAGCCGCTGCGGCAGATACTGCCTCGATTTATGGTAAATGGGTTCGTTATCTCGCTGATGTTAAGCGTGACATCATCAAAGCGGATAACAATCTGAAAAAAGTAACCTCTGATCGTTTCGCGTATTACACTGGACGATCCGAAGATGATGTTTGTCTTGACCACTATGATAAAAGTGAGTTAAAATACGTGCTGGTTGCCGACAAGCAAGTTATGGAAGCAACGACTCGATTGGATCTCCTAAATATCATGTATGACTTCTGTAAGTCTGCATTGGATTCTGTTAAGCAGAAAGGTTTTTCAATCAAAGCAATTGTCGATATTCGAATGTTAGAGGCCGGTAAATGAGTTTAAGAACCACACATAGTTTAAGCGTTTCAAAATTTGTCGGCGTTCAGTCTGAAATTCTCGGTGATGTTGAGTTTCATGCATTGACGCCAATTTTTATTGCAGGTAATACTGTTCTTGCGATCAGTGCTGCAACATTAGCTCTTGCGCGTCATAACAAATGTCATAACGTGTTTACCGTTTCGCTGGCAGACACCTACGACGAAAAATTTGATCTGTTGATGCTGAACACGACAAAAGCGACGGTCACGCGCTATCATGCAATCCGTGATGCATTTGCAGAGCCGACAGAAGTTGCTGGTATCGGTTTTGATAACAGCGAATTGGATTTCATGTATAAAATCAACCTCGATAACGAGCGTTATGATATCAAAGTATTGGAATCTGATGCTGTTGTTATGAAGAAAGATCAGTTCTTTACTGTCAAGTGTAAGACTCGCGAAGAAAGCATCCTGATTCGTCAGTATTTCAAGACGGTCGATCATGAAATCAGCTTTGATAAGTTTGAAAAAGTGATCAAAGGCCAAGTGAATAGTCTTGCGTCGATGTTCGGTGACGATGATGAAGAAAGTTTACCAGTTGAAAAACTTGAGGTAAAATGTGATACTAACTTCCGAATCAAATACGACAACGAAGACCAGTTGAAAGAAATCTTCCAGATCTTTAAACTGCCTGCGAAGAAAAAGACTGTTCGCGTGTCGTACAAACTTATTAAGGACATCCTTAAATGAGACACATCGCGATAAGCGCGTTCCCTAAAGCAAGCTCCAAGCCATATTCGACTTGGAGCT
>JAHWFP010222212.1:0-11277 GCA_023313725.1 Lithobius niger | reverse complement strand
GAACTATTACTCGGTGGGATTAGCTTGGTGAAAGAGCTTGGCGTCTGATATCACTACTTCGCACGGCCGAAAAGCTTGGCGGGAATCCTTTACAAGTTTTGTTTTGGGGTAGATATTTCTGGTCCAAATTGATGAAATCCATTTTTTTTCTTAGTAAATGTGAGATGGAAACACCAATCTAGTATTCTGGTCCATTTCTTTTTTTGTCGTTGTTGGCTTTTGTTACATTTTGAGGACAGCAGTCATCTTTTTTTCATATGATTAGTATTTCTTACTGCAGACGCACGGATTTATTTAATGTTCAGCTTGGCAGTGTTGCATAATAACAATGTTTAAAACAATGTAAAACGAACAATTTGGTGGTTTTATAGGTCCATAGCGCCTGAACCACTTGACCAATTAGAATAGGCCTTACAAAAAAAGGGCACATCTCCAGAGCAATACCTGTAAAATGAGCTAAGAACCAGCTTTATTCACCGCATGGAAGAATTTATTTTCGTGATACAAAAAAAGCGTTACTAGCAAGTAGTAAGTAGTAGTTAGGCAAATATTAACGTTATTCACGTCGTTTTTTCAACAAGAAAACGTTATGCTGTGTCACTAACAGTGACTTTTATGTTGTCAGGTGACCAAAGTCTCCCGATCAAACAAGTTTCAGCCTTTTTTCTGTCGTGTTGTTATTTATCCTCAGATGCTGAAAACAGCCAAACTACCTTAGAACGTGGCTAGTGGTCGCCGTGTTCATATATATATTTTATCTGGATGTTATCGTTATCTTGGCGGGCGACACACTAGCGTGTGTCTTGATACAAAATTTATTTTTATTTTGTAGCCTACTGTAACACTAGCAACCCTGGCGTAGCATACGCCGTTTTAGCAAACAGCCACCTCCTCACGCCCTCCACAGCAAGCTGCCCCCCACCCCACCCTCTCCCCGCGTTGAAATGCAAAGGCTGCTCGCCTGCTCGCTTCTGGCCGGATGTCGTGATCCCTCACCATCATCATTAAGTCTGCTCCTAAGCGAAATGTATATATAGATTTTACATAAATTATTTCTCCCTAAAAAAAATCATCCCAACCCATCTTTTTTCGTTTTTACTGTAAAAGACGGTCTAAAAACATTGAAATAAAATTTTTAAACTTCCCGAATTATTTTTCTCTTCAAGGATGGGGAAGTCCATATTTGTGACATCATTTTCTAGGTCACGGGGTGTTGGAAAAGTTAAGAAACAATATGACAGACAGGCCGGGGTGCGGCGGCTTAAAATTGAGATAATGTAGGGAAATTCGTTTACGGCCTGTTTTACATGGTGAAAAGATAGGTGGCGGGGAGGGATGAAGGATGAGGGATGGGGGAACTGCTGAATTTCTGAACAAATCTTAATAACCGAGGTCATGCTGTTGGTTAAAGTGACTAAAAATTCTGTGTTGTTCTACCATTGTTGGTGTTCGTAAGGTTGGTTTTCAATAAGCCATCCTATCGTATTTTTTAACACACGGATATTATGTGGATAATTATAGACATGCACTGCGGTGCCAACAGTATTATCTTCCACAACAAGATAAACTAATTATTTATTTAATGTCGACGATCTTCAGTACATCTGAAACTTGTTTGCCGTAATCGCCCCCATCACTTTAGTATAGAGGTATAAATATAGCCGCAAATGAAACGAACACAAACCAACACTTGTCTTTCCAGCCAACACTTTACAGCCCATTGACGTAAATGGATGACGTCACAGGCCATCTCCAGCAACTGATCTTCCGGAAAGGAGCTTGGTATCTAGCTAGCGTTTACGAAAACAGGAGGGCAATGACAGAGGCGGGAAAATTGGATTGTTGGGGGCGGGCGGGAGAGGAGGCGGCGCGGGTAGGGTTTCTTGATGGTTGATGCTGGTGAGATCCGCGCTTATCTTAGGTTGAACGTTTTCTCGGAATCTTTTATTTTTGCTTTGCAACCTCAACTGACTTTTACTTAAGTTTTGCGAAACGTTTGGTGCAACCTAAGATAACAATCAGGCAGGCCGGCACGTTTATTTATGTTGTGGTGGCTTTATCTGACATGGGAGGTTGGACGTGGGCGTCTACATCATCCGGAAAATCGGGAGGGGGAAAGCGAAGATTTAGCGAAAACCTGATGCCAAGATGGGCTGAGCTGGGGATGACTGGATTGATGGATATGCAACTTTAACCGAAAGAGTTAACATCTTTTCGCTCTCGCCATTAATTATTATATTCCCGGTTTTACACTCTTTACGACTGCTGTGGCGTAAGTCAGCCGATATCAAGTTTCAAGCGCTTTTTCTTTTCCTCTGAGAACCGATGGTAAACGGGCTTCTATAGTGCAGCGCCATGTGACGTCATATTGGCTGCAAGAGAGATAGCTGCAAGGGGCACTAGATTAAAATGGACGGTTAAACAACGGCACTTCTAGTCATTGCAGTGCTTTGAGAGCGGATTTCATAGGCTTAAAAAAACGTTGTTTTCTCCAATCCCTTACGCTGCTAGGTTGTAATCGGAAAATAAAGATTCCACTTGCTTAAATATGTCAGCAATTGCCAACAAATCGACAAAAATCGCGCATTAGAGGCCCAAGAAATCCACTCTTAACGGCATTGTCTTCAGTAAGACTGCCTTCTTTTCCCCCTCCAGTGACCCTTGCAGCTATCCCCGTTACAGGCTCCAGCATAGAGTTATACACAATAATACAACGTTGTGTCACTGCTCTATTCATTTTATAACGCTGAAACTTCTTCGAAATCCACTTGCGTTCTGCCAGGAGCAAATAAAATACATGCACGTCCGTAGAATTTTGGCGATGTTGAATCAAGTGGGCTGGAGCCAGGAAACGAAGCCCACAGTTTCTCTCCCAGACGACCTTTACGCAAGGGATGAAATGTGAAGCGATAATTACATGAGATTGAATGTGGTTGAAGAGGTTAACTATACAAACGCTTTGTTCCTGGTAACTAGAAAACACCACAAGGTCATTAAAATCCACAAAATATTTAATTTTCAAGGGATTATTTCGCCCTTGGTTACAATACACCAGAATACAAAATTAGCAACACACTCCTACAAAAAACGTGCAAACGCTACACTCCATCTTGGAAAAACGCCTTTTTTTCCCATGGAAATAGGCGTTTTTCCAAGATGGAGTTTAGCGTTAGCACGTTTTTATAGGAGTGTGTTGATCATCTTGTATTCTGTTTTATTGCAACCAAAGGGAAAAATAATATTATCCCTTGAATATTAAATATTTTGTAGTTTTTAATGACCTTGTGGTGTTTTCTTGTTATCAGGAACAAGGCGTTCGTAGTTAAGGATAAGTACATAAATACGGATGCAAGTGAACAGAAAGGAACAGAATTAAAGAGTTAAAAAACGCTTGGTGTGTGATGTACAGACAAGCATCCCACCAGTGCAGATTGGAAAAAGTGTATGATTATATGTATATGTTTGCGTGTTAAATGCTTCCTATGGACGTTTCCTTTTGGCCATGTCAGTATGGTTAGCGGTTAGTACTCCGACCTTTGATTTGAAAGGTCGTGGGTTCGATTCCCCGCTCAGGCAGTCTGACATTTAAGTCCAAAAGGCAACGTAAATAGGTTTGCAACCGTATTTATTTAACACTTATCAAGCCCAATCGGCTTTCTGTCCCGTTTATAACGATAATTACAGCGTGGACAGGCCCACAGCGGATGTGGAAGAGTCCATGCTAGAATTATCAATACATATTTCATCTACAAGGTCGTCTGGGTAAGAAGCTGTGTGGGTTTCGTTTTCTGGACCTGAATAGTTGATTTAACGTCGTCAAAATTCATTTTGCCAACCAAAGCATTGCCGAAAGGCATCAATTTTCCGCAACAGACATTGAACCAGGAGGCGAGACACATGATTTCTACCCCCAGTTTGCCTTTTCCCCTCTGCAAGGGGAACCACCGCTGCTTCACCCGAAGCTGCCGCATGCTTGAGCTAATCGTGGGATAAGTGCTTTTTTTTGGCACCTATCAGGTTAAAATTTATAAACGTGGGTTACTTAGGCCTATCCCAGAAAATTCGAAATTCTGATCGAAATTCTCTTTCCCTGGAACTCCCGAACCGATACTGCAGTTACAGATGAAGAATGGCTTTGGACCATTAGGGCACGTTTACGCAACCACTCGCTTTTGCATTCTCGCAGCTAGAAGCTAGAAATCATCTGAAATTCAACATGGCGGCGGTTTTAGCTCTACCGCCTCGCCACGAAACGGTGATTAATGTGAGTTGAGAAGCGACTGGAAAATTGTTGCGTCCGTAGTAATTCTTTGTCTTATTGTCACGGATTATTAGATTGCAAGCATTTCGTCAAACGATGTCGGATTTAGTTAAGCCAGGTAGCGTTGTTACCATGGCAACGACACCTTTCCATGACGATTAAATTCCAGCTGCGAGAATGCAAAAGCGAGTCCTTGCGTAAACGCGACCTCACATATCTGACGATTTAAAATATTACTTTGACCCTTACTGAGCTTTGCAGTGACAACGTGAAGATCCATCATTGTCTTACGACCTACTTTTGATTAATAATTTTCGCAAATCATAATTACTATTATTTTTTTGTGGCTTTACTGTATTAGAGTTTTTATTAGAGGTTACTTTGTGGTTTTGCGGCATTAAAGTTATTTGTTTCTCAGATGTTTACACATGTTTGTCTATTTACATTGGGTAAATTTGCTCGCTACCAGAAACCGAAATGTTGTTTACTATTGTGTAACTGGCTACAGCCTCATTTTATTTGGAAACTGGCTGTCTATTGTTTTCTTAAATGAATAAATAAATAAATAAAATAGTTACGACCAGTCGTTCCACAAATGGCTTCAGTGGGTCGCGATTAACGCTATTACACGGACACTCCTTCGAGCCCTACGGGTTCCTTCATTATGTACTCCTGATTGTGTGCAGTGAAAAATTATTACGAACAAATTATTATAAAACAATTCGGTACCATTCTTGTGATACCTTTCCCAGGAAGTACCGGTATACTCCCACAAAAATGTAAAATATGTCCCAGACTCGTATTTCAACACACCTTATAAGGTATAAAAATAAAAAATTTATGACTCTAGGGCAATTATACTAAAAGAAAAAGTTAGGCCTCAGTTTAGTGTATAGGTGACCCCTTAATAAATTTATAGGCTGAAAAGCGTCGATGTTTTTTTCAGCCTCTGTATGCAACGTACAGTTCTTATCAGCCATACAAGCATTAAGTTGCTTCGGCTGACTTAGGGCTCAAAGAAATTAATTTTAAATCAACAATTTTATCACTGTTTTGCTTGCGAACTTCATTAATTAATGGTTATAAAATTAAATTCTAGCATATCCAACCACCCTCCACCGTTATCGGACGAAAATGCCGAATGGAAAACATAGCATTTCCTCTGCGTGCACCGAAACTAAATAACATAACTACGGTAACAGCAAAACATCGTGAGAAAGCGAGAAGTTTGGTCAGTTAATCAGTCCGGTTTATCGTTTCCGGGGAAAAGGAGGGGGATAACAAAAAATATGAGACCGGTCTGACTTCCATATAACGTCCACTATACATTGTGACTTATGGCGCATCACGAAACGGAGGTTGATTGCTTGAATAATAAAGATGTTCCCATGGAAACCATAATGAAGAGAGTTGAGGTAGCCGGTTCGTCCGTTTATATGTCGTCGTGCCACTGGTCAAGTTCAAGGGCGTGAAAATCAAAAGATGAAGTGGTCAGTCTTTCTATCTCCACAAACTGTCCAGTTAAACGATATTTCTTCTCTTGCCCAACCCTGTCCAGACTGACTGAATAATGGCGTCTTTGTACGGGAGCGCCGCTAGCTCATGTCAGATCGTGACATATCCGAAAACAAGCGTGAGAAAAGGTACGGTAGTCGTGAGCAAACCAGCGTCGAGTCGTGAACTTTTGATGGCTAACTTCATGTTTTTCGAGTTTTTTTGGTTGATTTAAAACGAGCTAAAACGTTATTGTTTATCGTCGAGATGTGTATAGAACGGGTGCTTCGGCAAGTCCGTCAGCAGGTGCGTCATATTTTTTTTTTTTACTTTTATTATTTTTACTAGTCTTTTTTTTTTGCGTTGGCACGTGTCTTATCGTTCTGTGTGAATTTGGCGAAGTGAAATTTCAGGAAAGCATTTTCTCAGACTATTAATCTCGTAGAATAAACAGATTTAGTCTAAAAAAATAAAGATCGAAAAAACGTTGGGAGCTGCTGAAGTTGCTTTGTTGTTGGGTGGGATCTTTTCCTGATTTGGACGGTTGGTTTAGGCTTTCGGGTTGGGTGGAGAGTTGGTGAAGTAAGGTCATGCTGTGGTAGGTGCGTGCTTGGATACCGGGAAACAGACTTTTGTTCCTTTTTGACTCTTTGAAACGAGTGAACGAGTTAAAACGTAAAGAGAAATTTACGTTTTAAACATTTGAGTAAGATTAACGATAATTATTATTACAAACTGTAGCTATAACAGCAGATGCAGAAACAGAAGTGAGTTAAGTGTAAGCAGGTTAAGGTAAATGGTGCCGTCTGATGCAGAAAAATCCTTGCAAGTCATAAAAACCGACAAATATTTAAAATTTCGGCATCTAATTTGTGGCTTATTCACAAAGTTAAAACATAAGAAAACAAAAAATGGCGGAAGTCCCACGTCAATCACATCAAGACCGCCATCTTGAAAACGTCGGTCTTCAAGATGGCGGGCCCCGATTGTGATTGACGGGGGTTCTCCCCTAATTTTTGTTTTTTTAATGTTTTTACTTTGTGAACAAGCTCAAATTAGATGCCGAAAATTAAAATATTTGTCGGCTTTTATGACTTGCAAGTATTTTGCTGCGTCAGACGGCACCATTAAGAAACAGAAATGTGCCGGCGCCAGCCAAAGCTCAGAGCCACTCACCCAAACCCAACCAAAACAACCCAATCAAGACCGATCAAGAGAATTCACGTTCAAAGAGGAGCCAATGTACCACAGGAGTAGACAGACGGACAACCGTCTCAGCAAAGGCAATATGCTGGCTTTCGGTGTGGTCCTGGATGCTACGATAGGAGCATGTATCTTCTTAGGTGAAGCGTTCTTTCTTTTCAGAATTAGCAGTGTTTCACGAGGAAATTTTGGTATTTAACCAGTTGGTATTACAACTTGTAAACTAATATGCTTCAAAAATTAAGACCAATCATTTGGGCACTTGCTTACACTTCTCCAATAAAGGGGATTTTAAAGGGACACCTGGCCTGCCGTATAACATTCCGCATGCCTTATAACAGTTCGAGCTGATCGCCTTCCGCGCATATACGAACATCAAGGTCATCTGAGATAGTAGCTGCGTTCTTCGCAGCGAAGAACGTAGCTACTGTCTCAGTTGGCATTGTGCCTAATAGACGAACCAGCATGAACGCCTTAATCGTGTCGTCACAAACCGGAATTATTCTCTTATTTTAACATCACAATTTATAATTTTCTATGCTTGTGTCTTATAATTTTGCTTCGGCGATCAATTGGAATAATTAATTTTAAACTGGATAATTTTCGACTGGTTTTACTATCAGGCTTCCTCAGACGATGGTCTGGAGAAGCACTCGAAATTCTACTCCTCTTCTTACAATGAACGTTTCGTGTGCTCACATTTTAATTTTCTACAAGTTCTGCTGTCTCACAGTGGGCCTTTGGTCAGTGATTCATGGTGGTTGCGGATGCTTTCCAGGTTACTGCTACTCTGGGTGCTCTCTCCCAAATTTGACTTTTTTGGAACAAATTCATGCCAATTGATGTCAAGCTTTCTCACTCAGTTCAGGTGTCACGATTTTCACTATCTGTTTGAATGCCGGTTCCTGTATACATTCATAAGTGGCACACCTCTTTCTTGGCAATGTTGTATTGCCATCGAATCCAATGCCCGGAAGTGTGCCTCCTTGTTTTTCGTACTTTTTTATCATCAACAACAGCCAAAGTAAATCGACCGAAGTATCGGTTTTTGCTATATGGTAAGTCGATTATTGCGGACGAAATGGGATGAGAATTCCGCCTGTCATCGGCACTCCTCTTTCGATGACATCGTTACTCTCAAGAAAGTGATGACATTTTGTTTTAAATGTGATACATTGACCCTTACGAAAAGAATGCATCGCAAATCGGTACAATTTAATTCCACAGTACACTATATTATTAGGTGCTTTTCTTTTTCAAAACTAGGCTACTGTTCGGCCCGTTTGCATTCCGTCTCGTCGGTGGACTGAAAGTTACATTGTTTTAGGTTCATGAGGCAGATTAAACGCAGCACACGTCATTTAACGTTCTACATTTGAATTAAATTCACGTCATTGCCGTCCCAAAACGCCCCTCTTCTCTGTTATTCACTCCATCGGTAATTACAGTGCCTGCGAACCCATGCACGCAAAGCATGGCGACCGACGCCTCTGACCTTGTCTAGATGTTGTATATTGCAGTTGTGATGAAGAGCTACGGGCTCCGTTTGTCTGCAGTTTGCCTTCACGCCTCATAGAATATTATATACCGTGCACTAGACGACTAGACGAGTGTGCTGCGCGTCAGGCCGCCATCTTAAATCAATTGGCCTGCTGGGTTGTTCACTTTCGTGGCAAGCACTGTTAACACTCGAGTCTCGGGGCGCAATGGACGACCTTTCCTTTCCCGTCGTTACTTGTTGTTGCTAAGCACCCGCGTTTCCCCTCCCCCGTTCTTTGGTATGGTAAGTCTTCACGGGAAAAACAACGAAATAATAACCAATGGGTGCTACGTGACCGTGTATTTGTAACGTTTGTTGTGCATTTGTTTGGCATTTTGGATTTTCGGAGTGAATTCGCAATCATGAATGATCAGTGTGCCAATGACGGCACTCCAAGACTCAGCAAGACAATGGACTTAACAATTAAGGTCTGTTATCAGGCACATACAACTATCAATAATGTAACTCAGTCGAATTGCGAATATGAAGTATCAAATGTTGTATCAAATATGAAGTATCAAATGTATCACAACCACTGTTCACGGACGAATCTATCTGATATCTTACCGTCGTGGGGCAGATAACCCAGTTTGGGTTCGCATTCCTTAAAAACAAAAGAACAACATCAATATCTATTTTTGTTGTCTTCATTTCCACCCCGCCGCTCTACGTATCGACAAGTCCTCCCTCCAGTTGAATTCTTTCGGTCCCCAATAACTAGAACTGAATTTAAGCCTTGCCTCAAAATCCAAGGCGAGGGTCTTGGTGCAAAAGTGAGTCAGAAAATGGGCAATGTTCAAAGGTTGTCACTATAAACTGTGCTTTAATTTTTACAGTCACCTTTTATTTTGATATACTGCATTTTTATTCTATTGTGGAGGACAACAAGCAAGTTGCTTTTCCTCCTTGTGTACCTGTTTGCGGCCCTTTGATCACCACTGAGAAAGGTTGAACGGCTTCTGAGACTGGCTGGAGTGGGAGGCCAGGAAGATCACCCTGGTAGCACAGTTGGTAGTGGTTGCAGCTAATAAGCATATCGTCCTGGGTTGATGGAATGCCTATCTTACTCAGATCCTAATGGATATCGTTTCCAACTGCATCATTTTCAGTTTCTTTATCAAGCAAACAAATAGCGACAAGTAACACCAACAACCCACGTGGTAACATCAACAAAAGTAGGCATAATATTCAGCTATATGGATTGCTGCAGATCAGTAACGGAGCTAAATTCAGAATAATACACAAAAATAACAGAAGGTTGCAAATAGAACACACACACTTGTATTGTGTGTCAGCTTAACACGATTTGTTTAAGGCCACGCAAATAAAAATAAATATTTATTAGGCCCAGCAGTATCTTGAACAACGCCTCACTTTTTAGTTTTTTTCCGTGCTTTTGTGAAAAGAAAATGCATGCTCCTTCCCCATTTTCGTGGCCGACACATAAAATGTTTGGACTGTAATGACACTCAGTGGTCCACGACTCTCATGCACAAGGCCAAAAACATGGAGGATGCCCCCTCCCTCCCCCCCAAACCAAAATTCTGAGTCGGAAAAATGGACTTAACCCAATGTACGACATGCAAACCTTCTGTTACCAAAAACGATACCAAAGAGAGTGGTGGGTCGAAGAACGCGCGTAAGAAAGCACCGAAGAATAAAGACAAAGAGACCAGTAAAACAGGGTGACCAATTTATATGAATTGAACAAGTGACGGACAATTTGAAATTTTAAAACCACAGCCACAAACAGTAAGGTAAAGCTTTAGTGGCATCAGCTAAGCCTTTTATACAACTTCACGCGCTGAGTACAAGAAAAATGATGATCAAGTTGGTTCTCGGGCCCCTCCCGCACCGATATTTGGACGGAAAATTAAACGCAACGATGCGGCAAAATTAGCAGTTACAGATCTAAGATTCTTAGTGGAAATGAAAAGAACATTTTGCCGGCCACCAGCCAGGCCGGCTAAAAATGGTTTCATTTTGCCTATAAACATACGTAACCTAATAATTTTAGCATTACATTCCTCGAATGTGATGTTCTCCTGGAGGTTTCTTCTGCGCACTGGAAGAAACCTCCAGGAGAACATAACATTCGCGGAATGTAATGCTAAAATTATCAGGTTGATATGTTTTGGCAATAAAGAAATATAAAAATACCATTCTTGCAATTAAAAATTTTATGGACAAGTGGTAAGCAGAATTATGAGGCAGTGGTCTTTACCCAAAATAAAAAAAATAATTCACCTAAATGTAAGGAAAAATAGAGCCAAAAAAAAAATAACAATAAAATTCCGCACGGATTTCTGAAGGAAAAGGCCTAAGAACCAACGTTCTTTTTTTAAGTGGCCTAATGATTAGTGGGGGGTAATGACCATTTGGGACTTGACGGAAGAACGGTTAGTCCCTCCGAGTGACCCTACCCTTGATTTCAAGCTGGCGTACCAATGAAAAATGTGCAGCCATATTGGAGGGGGGGGGGGGGGATAACACACATCGGCCCCAAGTCACCCCCCCCCTCCTCCTAAAAACATCCTGCTCCCAAATCGATGCCTTCGATTTCATGTATTTGTCTTGTCCCGTAATATGTTGTGCAGTCGGCTTTCCGTCTTCTACCCGAGTGTACGCGAACGGTTCAAGCGGGTATAAGAAATGTTTCTTCCACGCGTTCTCCGTCGGCAGCGCCTCCGTCCGGCTCCCAGCACGCAGCGCACGCTGCGATTCTTACTAATTAGTCGTAATTTGAACGGCGACCTCTAACTCCCAGCCTTTTTAGATG
>JAHWFP010222208.1:0-11933 GCA_023313725.1 Lithobius niger | reverse complement strand
AATCGTCGAAAATTAGCGAGATTAGGTGGTCTCGGCGAAGTGAAAGTGAGCGAACTGAAGTTAAATTCGTTTTTACGTTTTGTTGAATTTGGCGTTTCACAGTATAATGTTCCATAACTGATAGCTTGTTCTACTATTAAAAACCAAAAGATATTTATAAAAGATCTGTTCAAATCCAATCCGAAAGTCAAACTGTGCAAAAACTTCGAATCCTCAATTTCACTCCCCTCCCCAGCCAAAACTAGTTGTGGTGTATAACACTGCAGTTTACAGTTAAAGCTTATTTAATTTAATAGTAATGCTTTCTGCATTACCCAAAGCCAAGTATTAAGCTTTAACCAGAGCCTATTCTCGTAGCAAACATGTAAATATTCATTCCATTGCCAATAATTCAAAGTAAAGGCCTATTTCCCAAAGTTCAATTGAGTAAAACTCAAACAGGCCTATCTTTTCTATCTTTACATGTCCCTACTCCTTCAAACGGCTCTACACCCAGTCCCTTTGTTCAACCGACTTCTCCTCCCACTTTCCATTGTTCTCAAGGCCCTCAGCCAACCAGACCCCCGTAGCTGTCCTGCCCGTCCGCGCGAACTTCCGGTTATGTGTATAAAACCCCAGCACCATGAGTCAATCATTAGCACAGCCCTGAGCGCTGCTCAGGTGAGCACAGCTCACAGATCTCTCAAGCTAGAAGGGTCACGCCAGTCGGGAGTGGAGACGCCATGTCCGGAGAATGCCATGCCGGGCACAATGGTAGTGGTTTGTATGTTATAGTTTAGCTTTTGAAAGTTTAATCTAGGACCCCCATATTCTAAATTCTAGTTTAAATGTAAACTTAAACTCTCTAGCTTAGAGAAAATTATGGTGGTGATGCCTGTAGCGGCATCTTAGGTTCTCTCACCCCATAACGTCCGAGTGATTCTCTTACTAAAAACCAACTTTTCCTGTTTATTTTAAATGGATTTTTAATCTAAACTACTTGACGGTTTGATCTGTGTGGAAGTCAAAGGAAACACACTGATGCCTAAGTGTAAAATTGCCGGGCTTTTTATTTCTTAGAACAGTTTCTGCGGGAACTAAGGGAGGTTGACCTTTTGTACTTGGAAAACTTAGAAACATAACTGTGGACGGTTGATCGTGTATGAAACATACTGTCAGATAGACTTTAATCAGTTGCGGCTGTCAAGTCTTGTGGGTGTCTCCGGGAGCACTCAGTATTACTTTTTCTAGTGAAAATTTAAACCTTTATTCAAACACAAGCGTTGTTTGTCTGAATTTGTGAATTACAGTTGTATATTCAAAGTTGTTGCTTTTAAATCATTGGTATTCAAAAGCTTTCAGAAGCGAACCATAATGTAAAGTGTCTTTTTCATTCTGTTGCATAAATAAAACCAGGAGTTTTAAGCTTCAGTCCGTTTGCTAGATTGATTAATTGTCTTTTAGTGTAAAATATAAATATGTAGCCCATCATTTAATTTTAGCTAGTTAAACAGTTAAATCCACCGTTGGTGGCAGCGATACCGACAGTTTAAGGTTAGACCCCTTTAATTAGGACCGGCGCTCCATCCCCCATGCTGGGACAGTTGCCCATGCTGTGTTAATGAACGTAAAAAGTCGTCGTAAACACCGTTAAACCTCAAGCTGAAACTCTACGTACACCAGGGAAACCGGGGGCGTTACAAGCACCTAAGCCGCAGTAGCGTCCGCCGTTACAGTGGCTAATCTTACATAGGTGGGCATTATCTATGCCTTGTAATTTTACTTCCGTTTCCTGCCTCTAGAACCTTCTAGAAGCTTCCATTTCCCATAATACCCTGGCTATTTCGCAGTTGTCAAGGATTACCAAAAGGTATTTACGCAAAGGGCCCAGCCAACTGGCTGGTCCTCCTTCGACCCCTGCTATGTCCCCTAGTTAGGGGAATTTTTGGCTGTTAGGCCTCTAGTAGGCCCAATTTTGGTTAGGCTCTTTTTTTCCCCCAACCTAAACAAGCCTTCTTTACCCAACTTAACCCTAAAGTTTCCCAGCTTCCCTCCCGCATTTGTTCAGTCTAATAGTTAGCTCTCCCACAGTTTGCTATTTTTCGTCATGGTTCCGAAACCGGGATGCTTCCTTTGGGTTTTTATTTCTAGGGAGTAAGGCTGGTCGGGACTAAGGTTAGGGTTTCCTTTAGGTTTTTTTGTTAGGCCCACTTCAGAGTTCTCTGTTTGGGAGGTTGTTAGGCCCTTTTTAGGTTTTTTGGGAGCTTAAGGTGAAACGTGGGTAAGCCGAGCAATGGGTAAGCTTGGGCCTTAAGTTCCATTGTTTAGTTAGGCCTATGCCACTAGTTAAGCCTAACGTGCTTCGATCTTGCTGATATTTGGTAGGCATATGCAGAAGGGTCTTGCGGATCTGTTTTTAGGTTTAGAACGTTAAGCCTATTTTTAGACCTAATTTAGATTTGTGGCTTTTTGAACTTAGGAGGTAAAACAGAAACGTTTTTACTTCCGGCAATTTTTATTTTAGGCTTAGTTTGGCCGTAAAGGCTGCTTTAGAGTTTGGGTAGAGTTTAGTGAAGGGGGAACACTTAATTTAACGTTTGGGTTGCCTTACGGCAATATTCAATTTAATTTGGGCTTATAATAAGCATGCAGTTTCTTGCAATTTTGTGTTGGTATGCTCATAAAGAGCAATATTTCTGCGACGGTTTTTTTCCCGAAAGGGTTTTTTCCCCCATAAATCACCCTAATTTTCGGCCTTAACTAACTTTGAAGTGTTTTCAGTTGTCAGTTTGTTTTTCGATGTTCAGTTCTTAGTTTGCCCATTCTCGGTGGCAATGTTCGAAGCTTGTCTTGTCCATTCTTGGTGGCAGGCACAGTTCTTGTTTTGCCTATTCTATGGTAATAGTTGTGAATTGGTTGCGTCCTTTAGTGGCGATGTTTTAGTCTGTTTGTTAAGGAAAGCTACTAGTTTTCTGTTTGTTTATACCATAAGGTTTCTGGTCTGCTAATAAGAGCATTTTCTTGTTTGTGCGAAGTTGGTTAGTTTGGCTCGCATGAGCAAACTCTTTGCTATTTCATGATCATCGGCTACAAACGTAGTTGTAGCCCAATTCCACAATGGTTGGATTGGGGTTGTAAAGTCGTCTGTCAAGACGCCGTTATCACAAAAGTTGTCTGCTTGAATGCAAGTGCGTGACCCCTAGGCTATAGTTCCAGGGTCACGGAAAGGTTTTTTTTTAAAAACCGCGGTGCTGAAGAGTTGGTAAATTTTCATGTTCATCAGTAAAAACAAGAAAGTGTTTTTTTTAGTAGTTGAAGAGTAGTGGTATTAACATGTGCTTTGATGTGTTTGTTTCAGATTGCAGTTTACAGAGATGTTTCAATAAAGTTTGACATGGATAGAGTGTTACAAAAATGTTTCAACTTTAGACACAAGATTTGTGAGGTGTAATTTTCAGAGCTTCGTGTAGGTAGTGGAGTATGTCGCAAATCTAGTACTTGCATGGATGCAGGGGCCAATCTTAGTCTTCTGTGGCTAATCTTACATAGGTGGGCATTATCTAAGCCTTGTAATTTTATTTCCGTTTCCTGCCTCTAGAACCTTCTAGAAGCTTCCAATTCGCATAATATCCTGGCTATTTCACGTTTGTCAGGGGTTACCAAAAGGTATTTAAGCAAACATAATAGAAGAAAAGAGTAAACGCCGGTTACCGGTTTTTGCATATTTAAGCAAAGGGGCCAGCATAGAAAAATCAGAAAGCCTTCGGGCCAGGCAACTGGCTGGTCCACCTTCGACCCCTGCTAGGTCTCCTAGTTAGGGGCTAGCTTTAATTTTACAGGTTACCTGTTCTACACTTAACATGAACTCAGGTTTTCTTGCTCAGATCCGTTTCGGCGTACCTATATACTAATTATACTCACCAATTTACAACCATATGCACTGCTAATATGCAGTTTATTCTTATTACATGTCAGTGTTGTGCTATACCATTTTCGATAATGTATACTTTTATTGCCTGATAACTTACAGCTCGCCATGAGCATGAAAGAATTTTTTTTTATCTCAAGGTGTATTTTGATCATGAACAACGATCTGACACGGGGTCATGACATGTGGTAGGCTTGTTGACGTTTTAAAAATGAATCGTTGCTGGGAAACGAATGAAGGATGGTGTAACCCTTACGTTAGAATGAGGTTATCTACCCCAAAACAAAACTTGTTAAGGATTCCTGCCAAGCTTTTTGGCCGTGTGAAGTAGTGATATCAAACGCCAAGCTCTTTTGCCAAGCTAATTCCACAGAGTAATAGTTCGAAGGTTAAATGAAATATATGAAAATTGCTCACTGCACAATTTTCAATTATTTCATTTAACGTTTGAAGTATTAGTACGTGGGATTAACTTGGCGAAAGAGCTTGGCGTTCGATATCACAACTTCACACGGCCGAAAAGCTTGGCGGGAATCCTTAACAAGTTTTGTTTTGGGGTAGATATCAGCCATTTTTCATCTAAATTGATGAAATCCATTTTTCTTAGCAATTATGAGATGGAAACACCAATCTAGTTCTCTGGTCCATTTCTTTTTTTTTTTGTTGGCTCTCGTTAAATTTTGAGGGCAGCAGTCATCTTTTTTAAATAATTAGGATTTCTTATTAGTACTGAAGGATCTCCTTGTAAACGCACGGATTTACTTAATGTTCAGTTTGGCTTTGTTGTATAATAACAATGTTTAACCCTTTGACTTGCAGCATTATTTCGCTAGTGGTAGTCATGCAGCGCAATAATGAATTTAGTACAGCAACAGAATTCAAACTTGAAATCAGTTGGAATGCTCGAGTAAGGTTTATACTTGATGTCTGTATGTAGCTGCTTGCATTGCTGCAGGGATATGGGATGGTAAGACAGCTTGAATATAAGGCGAATTATGGTTATGGGCTCACAAATTCAATATAAACGGACACGATTGTAAGACGGATGACTTCCACCCACGATTCTGACAGTGCCTCAGTTACCAATATAGTTGGTATCATAGCACACCCAATGCTGATTCAGAGTTATATTTTTCTTAATATAGGTGTTTTTTTCCAACTGTGAATGCCATAAAAAATTTTTAATGTCTATTTTTGGTTATATTTTAGGTTTTGCTAAATAATTCAAAAATTATTTGAGCTACTGACTTTTCAGTAGTACCAATGGATAGCTCTCGAAAAAACGGTTCGAATGGTGTATTCAAACTTCACAATCGGTCAAAATTTGACAGAGTTATGGATTTGGACACAGATGTACGACAAAAATAAGACGAATACAAGATAAAACAGGCGCGCTTTAAAGTGCGCTTGCAAGTCAAGAGGTTAAAACAATGTAAAACAATCAATTTGGACGTTTGGAGCTTCGTAACCCCTGAACCACTGTAAACGCGGTCTCGTATCAGACGCTCGTGGTGAGGACACCTCAACACCATCGAAGAAAAAACCTGAGGGCAGCTTTCTTCCACACCAGAAGAAAAATCGTCTTTATGGCGATTCCACTTGAAAACATGTAAATAATGTATATTTCTGTTGGCATAAAGCCGAAACACTTTTCAGCTTAGTTGTGTTTTAGATGTTGTCAACACACGATATTTTTTATTTGTAACAGGTGACGACTTTGTTTATTTATGAAAAATGTCCGATGTTCAAACCAGTTTAAATTCTAACCTAAACTGCAATTAGCCCTTTAAAAACTAGCTGGAATATTTAATCTTTTGATTTGTGCACTTAATGCATTTTGGTAAACTTAACTTCTTGCCATGAACCCTACCGGAGCTCCAATGTTTATGTTTGTCTATTTCTATGGACCCAGTGTATGATTTTATGTTTATTTTTTATAGCATCTCCATCCAAACTCCGACCGTAGCGAACCTCTAAAAACGTAAACAAACTAGCTATCCTTCGTTAAAAACATGCCTTGTATATAGCAATCCGTTTCCCAAAGTCGAATGTTATTCTGTGCATTACACTTCGTCCCCCCCCCCCTCCTTCAATAGTTGCGATGCCTAACGTCGTAGTTTATTTTAATAGGCCTAAAAATCACGTTGTTATGAGTTGAAAACTCACTTGCACATTCAAAGCCAGGCCTCTAAGTTTTCAAGTCGGCAATTCCCTTTGTCAATTCGAATCCAGCCAACCAAAACACTACTTCAATTCCGTCAGCCAGTCAGAGCGCTCAAGCTACCCCGGTCGTCCGCGCTGCTACTCCAACTTCCGGTAGTGACAGCTCGGCCGATTTGGGTCAGTCTCTCCTCCTCCAGATGTCCGACTCTCTTCCCCGCACACCCCCTCCGAAGCTATCCTCGGCGTCCGCGCCGACTTCCGGTAATGAGTATATAACCCCAGACCCAGAGACACTCGTTAGCACAGCTCAAGGATTCTCAAAGCTAGAGGTCGCTACGCCGGTCGGGAGTGGAGATGCCGCGGTCCGATGGTTGCCATGCCGGGCAAAGGTAGTGGTTCGTATCGTACTTAGTTTAGCTTTAAAAGTTTAAATTTTGGACTTTACGTCAAAATTTATAGTTTAAACTTAACTAAACCTCGTAGCTTTAGAAGGTAAATTTATGGTGCGTCAAGCCCAACGGCATTTCGGACGTTGGCGGCCGTAATTTAAGGGTTCACGGTCCCTTACTAAAAACCAGCTTTCTTTATTTTGTTTCTTTAAACGCAGTTTAATGTAAACAGGGACGGTTTGATCTTCGTGGACGGTTGCTTTGATTAAACGCTCGGATCCACTTTATATGTAGCCGCGGCTTTATAATTTAAGGAGTTGACTTATCAACAGCAACTCTGGGAGGTTTAATGCTTAGTTAATTCACGGTTGAAAAATAACTGTCATTTAGGTCTACTATTACTAGACAGCCGAGGCTGTTCGTAATTTAGAGGGCTCTTTTGCGAAATCCCCTTGTGCCTACTCATTTCCCTTTTTCTATTTGAAATTGTTTATGTGAACCTCGTGTTGGTTCTAGTGTCGAATTTAATGTAAATTCCCCCTGTATTTTATAACCTAAACTAGGTGTAAAGTTACCAAATGTATTTGTAGTGCGATATTTTTATTCATGTTTATTTAAAATAAAAACCAGGAGTTTTTCTTAAACGTCCGTCAGTTTATTCGCTCGTTGTTCGCTAGAAGTTAACTTGTAAGACAATTCTCTTAAACTTAGCTTAGCTAGCCTAATTTTCCCACCTTGGTGGCAGCGTTACCGCTTATTATTACAGTTAGCCTACAATATTAGGACAAGTGTAGCTCCATTCCCTACGCCGGGACTGTAGCTGTTGTGCTTATTTAAAACAAAAAGTACCCCAAAGTAATAGTAAGAAGATCAAGTTACACCAGGCGAGCGGCGATGTTACAAGCACCTACCCCGTCGTAGCATCCGCCGTTACAAATGGTGGCAGCGGTGGGATGAACAGGTGCTGTTCCTTCAAGCGTTTCCCCCCTGCCATGCTACTATGCCATTTGTGTTGAACAATTCTTCAACAACAAAGATGTCCGTGACTACGACACCATAGTCACAGAAGTAGACGCCCGCATTGTAGTCAAAATCGATGCCGAAGCAGACGTCAGCATTGCCGCTAAAATCAATGCAATTCCCGATGCCCGCACTGCCGACAAAAACAGTGCCCGTCATCAGCGCCCGCAACTAACCCGTTCCGGAGCCGAGAAGCCAGGATCGTTGACGTCCCCCCCCCCCGTCTTGGAAATCAACAAGCCGTGGACCGTAAACAGCGAGGAGGATTTCACCACTCGTGGGAAGAAAGCTCCGTCGCCGTATTCAGTGGACCTTGGACAACGCCAACCATCGTCACAGTGAAGTAGGCCTTCAACCAGACGTCCTACTGCAAGTAGAAGTGTGCTAGCAGATTCATTCGTCAGGTGGGAAGTTTGGATTTGGACTAGACTGACCACACAGTGATTGTGTACGGGGTAAGTGTGCATAAGATATGCTTAAGGCCGCCAAGCCGAGTGTTATGATTAAGAGCCTTTTAGGTATTTTAGTTATTTATACACCTGAGTGCTAGGAGGTCTAAAATAAGTGTATTTCTTGCTAAAACCTACCGTAGTTGGGAGAGAAGTGTTTTTAATAACTCGCTCTGCTCAATTTAAAAGTAAAATTAATTTGCGGCTGCATTTTAATGAAGTTTCATTTATAAGAGTTTTATTTTGAAGCTTAAAGTTAAAAACGTCAACATGGACGATTTTGAAGACGTCATTCGTGACATACAGTATAAAGACCTTAAAAAGGCCTGTTTGAAATTAGGCTTAACCGTAACGGAGACAAGACACGAATCCGTAACTATTTTGAAAAATGCCGTCGAGGAAGAAAGAATTTCCGTTGACGAGCTCTCTGACGAATTAGCCCCGGCTATAGAGAAAAGAGAAGCTGTAATTTTACAAAAGAAGGAGTTAGCAGCCAAAGAGCAAGAGCTCGCGCTGAAAACCGAAGAATTAAGGTTAAAAGCAGTTGAGTTGGCCGCAGTAGATAAACGAATGGCGCACGAACTAGCGTTACGGGACCAAGAGGCCCAAATCAGGGATAGAGACGCTCTATTAAAGGAGCAAGAAGCACAAAATAGCGAACGCGCTAGTGCTCGTGAATTGGTAAAACTAGAAAAGCAGATCGAACTAGCAAGGTTAACGGCTGCAAATCTTAATGTTAGTTCAAACTCCAGTAGTGGTACTGTAACTCCCCCAATTCATAGTGTTCCCGTAAATAAACCGGGTAAAATTGCTGACGCTGTCAGACTTGTAAATAAATGGACTTCCGAATCGGAAATTAATAGTTTTTTAAAAATATTTGAAAAGACTATGGAGACGCAGCGTATAGACAAAACAGAATGGGTCGTCGGACTACAGCCCCTTCTCGGTGAAGTTTTGATTAAAGTATGCGATCAAATGTCGATCCTAGAAATGCATGATTATGAATTAGTCAAAATCAGGTTACTGGAAAGGTTTGTGCAAACTAAAGAAGCCGTACAAGCCCAGTTTCGTTCACTCGAACGTGGCACCGAGCAATTGTTCCACGAACATGCGTTCGCACTAGAAACCCTATTTTCAAGATGGGTGTCCCTAGCTGAAATTAATGGCAGCTACGACAAGCTAGCTAATTTAGTTATGCTTGAACAATTCACGAAATCATGTCCTATTGCACTGCGCAAGTGGTTGCCGGACCAAATAAAACTTGGTACGTTGCACGAAGCAGCCAAACTCTGTGATGAGTTTACGACCAGAAATAAACAAATTTCTGCAGACATGGCCCCTAAACCAGGGAAGGCACCACCTAGTGCATCGTCGTCTGGACAAGCTTCTAAAGCTTCCTCCAATTTTCGAAGTGGCCACCGAGCCTCTTTCACTGCAGCTAAACCGGCCGGTACTGCAGCCTCTTCTGCCGATCCGAGTAAAGGAGACTCGGCCCGCAGCAACTACTCCAACCGTGAGTTTGACAGGCCTAGAAGACCTAAGTTTGAAGGTATCTGTTTTTTTTGTAACAAAACCGGGCACAGAAAAATAGAGTGTCGTGATCGTATTGCTCAAGAGGGAAACCCAGCCTCTAACGCAGAGTGTAACTTTGTTAGCAATAATCCTCCCGAATTGGTTCTTTCCAAACACATTCACGAATGGACAGTAAATGGTGCAAAATGTCTGGTCTTAAGAGACACAGGCTCGACACACGATGTCATTTCCCGGGATTTTGTAAAGCCAGAGCAGTTTACGGGTGAATATACTCACTGCCACAACGCTCTTTCAGAGCAAACGACCGCTCACGCAATTGCCGTGATTGAAGTTGAAACGCCCTACGGTAAAATCCAATCCGAAGCCCTCGTTTCAGATCACGTTGGTCCTCATTTCCAAATGCTTTTGGGAGTGCCCTCGCAAACTGTGTTGGAGGAAAAAGGTTTAAGGGCCCTGCCCCCTTACTCTAATGCCATCACTCGTTCCCAAACTCGTATGGAACAGCAGCTCCCGATATCTAAACCCAAATATCGTGAGATCGAATCTGAGAGTGAAGACGCCTCAGATAGTGACTCTATTTCTAGTGTAGTTTCCCCTTCCCAGGAAGGTTTCGTTTCTCCTAAGGTTGATAGCTTAGATTCAGCTATTTTAGGTCCCCAGTCTGATCAGTTAAATAAATTACTGAGTGTTGATAAACCCGAATTTGCCAAGTTGCAGTTAGACTGCCCAACTTTAAAATCATGCTGGCAAACTGCTGAGCTCCCGCTGGACCAGCAGGATGAAAACAAGCAGTTTTTCATCGAGAAAGGATTACTTTTCCGTAAGCCCTTTCGGCCTTCTGGAAGACCGTTACTCAAGAAACAACTAGTGCTTCCGAAGGAGTGTGGAAATTTAGTCTTGAACACCGCACATGCAAATGCATGGGCTGGGCATCTAGGCCGATCCAAAACGAAGGATAGAGTGTTGACTAATTTTTACTGGCCGCATTGTTTTACTGACATTGACAATTTTGTATCCACATGTTTAACCTGCCAGAAAAATGGTAAATCTGGTCAGAAGTTTGTTGCCCCTATGGTGCTAGTGCCCATGGATGACGAGCCATTTAACCGATACGTAATCGATATCGTAGGCCCCATCAAGCCTGCTAGTAAGGCTGGTTACAAGTATATCTTGTCTTTACTCGATCCGGCAACAAAGTTTCCCGAGGCCGTGCCCCTCAAAGAGGCCAACAGCCAGAGCGTTGTAGATGCGCTCCTACTTGTGTTTTCTAGGTTAGGCTTTCCAGCCGAGCTCCAGAGCGACCTAGGCTCTTGTTTCATATCGGAACTTACAACTCTTTTCTTAGAAAAGTGCGGTATAAAGTGCGTTAATTCCAGTGTAAACCACCCGCAATCTAACAGCGTGGAACGTTTCCACCGGACGCTCAAAGCGGTGCTGAGAGCTGTCTGTTATGAGCATCCCCACGATTGGGAGAGGTGCCTGCCAGGAGCAATGTTTGCCCTGAGAACTGCTCCACATGAGAGCACTGGCTTCACTCCAGCCGAGTTAGTCTACGGACGCAACCTCAAAGGCCCACTGGAGTTGGTGAAAAGCCACTGGATTGAACCCGACGTTCACCCCTCAGTTTTAGAATACATCTTGGACTTGCTCCAGAGATTCCAGTATTCTCGTGAGCTCTCTCAGGAGAACATCACTCGTAGTCAACAAAAAAATAAATCATACTATGATATCAAGGCAGTTGAACGCAAGTTCAAAATCGGTGACAAGGTTTTAGTCCTTAAACCCGCCCGCACCAATAAGTTAGATATTTATTGGGATGGACCATGTGAAGTGTTGAAACGATTATCAGATACTAATTATCTTGTAAAAAAATCGTTTGGTTTACAGAAGGAAACCATATATCATGTAAATCTTCTCAAACCCTATCTGCCTAGGGAGGGGTCAAGCAATCATTCTTATAATGACGAACGTGAGCTTCCTCACACCGACCATGTTTGGACAGGTCAGCCTGGTGATGGCCACCTTACTGCTAAGGCCGCCATGAGTCTTTTCAAAAAGACAGGCAATTTAACGGAATTGCAGAAGAACGACCTCCTTGAGGTGTTCGAAAAAGTAGACGGTGTTTTCTCTACTTTACCAGGACGCACTGATCTTGTCACACACGACGTTGAATTAGTCGACTCCAAAGTCAAACCCTGTAAGTATTATCGCCACGCGAAATTCGAAAGGGATTTGATCGTCACAGAAATCAAGCGGATGCTTGACTTGGGCTTAATCGTGGAAACCGATTCCCCACATGGTTCACCCATGATCATCGTACAAAAAGAAGACGCCAGCCCACGTCCTGTAGCTGACTACAGGGAGCTAAACAACAATACGGTAACCAAAGATTACCCAATTCCCAACATTGAGGAATGTATTGAGCGTGCAGCTAAGTGGAAGTTTATTTCTATTTTTGATCTCAACCGTGGT
>JAHWFP010222201.1:9963-20565 GCA_023313725.1 Lithobius niger | reverse complement strand
GCCAAGGCAGGAACCGTGTAGATAGCCACGTTCAGTTGTAATGGTCAGAGCAGGCTCAAGGAGCACGTGAGCAATGCAGTCGCGTAGGGCCCCCTCTTTATAGGGGCCCCCACTCTGGAGCCCTTGTCTTACTATAGTGGGATTATTGAAAATCCTTTACCATGCGTCAAAAGTAAAGAGAAAAACAGAGTGAGAATATGTGCTTGTGCTTTGATGCTTCGAAAATGATGTGGGTCGATTGGTCGAAGTGTTGCGTGACCCGAAACCGAAAGTAGTGGTACTTGCGGCTAGCATTTTTATCGACAGCTTACAGTCTGAGAGGAAAGGAGAAATGCGAACGGTGGAATGGATATTGGCTTGGACCGTATGAAAATTGATTGTTTAATGATTCAAATCGAACAAGTATGAAAAGATGGGAAAAATGATATACTTATGATCCTGAGTGTCCCCAGTTATTAAGCATAGGGACCCCAAACTATCTTTGAGCTGGCACTGGTACTGGTTGTTGGATCTCTTGGGCATGTTGGTTACCAGGCGCAATTAAAAGCATCTGAGCTGCGAAGGCGATTTTAAGACACTGATATCCCTGGTCCTGTAGAAAAGACAGTCTGGATTGGTAAGAATATTGCCCGAACAGCGTCCTTCTGCGATGGTATCCGAACTGTATGTCTGAAAGGAGTTCAGTGTGGTAATTGTATATTGTCAAATAATTTTGCATTTGTTGTTCTGCCTGCCTCTCTTGATGGGACTACCAAATTTATTTTTACAACTATATTAATTTATGGTAATGTACGTAATTTCTTTGCTGACATATTGCTTAAATTAGCTTTTGTTGACTATTGCTCAAATTAACTCTATTTTTGTAATCTTACATTATGAATAAACCAAAGTCTCATAGCAGAAATGAAGCAATCGCAACGACCCCCGGAAGGGGAACAATGAAAACGTGCGAGTGTGTCAATTCTTTGGCTTGAAGTTGAAACTGGGACGTTGTTGCCATGAAAAGAAGTTGAAATTGCTACATTGTTTCCTCGACTAACAATTTGCTCTAACAATTATCCTTCTAACCAAACACCGTCGTAATCTCAAGGGCATGTATTACATGACGTCATGCACACTTCTTTTTCACCGGTATGCATCGCTTAAGCCACAGCGAAACACTGGGGGTGGGGGGGGGGGCAGAGTGAGCTGTTACCATTAAGCATACGATTACGCATTAACTCAACCTAAAAGAGAATTCCTGGGGGTGTTTGCTATTAATTCAAATAACCATCCAAATTTACCATCCTCTTTGGTTTCCATCCAAAGGGAAGGAAACCAAGAGGAGAGGGAGAGGATGGGATAAAAGGAGGAAACAACCACGGGTCAAACAAATTTATATACTTTCCCTTGTTGGGAATATTGGTTTTATGCGACTTTTCCTATTTGCACTGCAGGCATCATCATGTAATGTCGTTTAGGCGATTTGATGTTACAATTAAAGTTCGTTCTACTGTAAATAGTGGGAAAGTCTGTCACTGCAGAGCCGATCAAAATATTTTCCAATAGTGAGCAAAAGGCATATGGTTCCTATATTTATGGGGGGTCTTCCTTCGGAAAGGGAGCACACGTGGCACCTTCCAGCATCTTGGAAAGACACCCAATTGAAGACGAAGCATTCAAAATTTTCAGCCAAAAAGCACCAACAGCGGTAAGGAGGTGTTAAAAGGCGATTGAAGGTAACCATCAATTCCAGCTGCAAAACGGATATTAACCTTCTGGACGGCAATACAAAGTTCACTAGCAGTAAAATTTCTATCTCTGGGATCGATGAACTGAGGACGAAACGAATTTCCTCTGTGACAACATCATGCACTTCGATCTCCTGATCAGTATTGTCAGCAGGGAAATACAAATGGAGAAGAGGCGCAAAGAAGTCTCCGGTTCTGAGTCAGTCCCAGAGCCGTCCCCCTTGTGAATAGTGTGTAGGATCAAGGGACTTTTACTTTTGTTGTATGGAAGACTATTGTGTGCGCGGTGTATCTTGAGTCCTGTAAGTATTTTACGAGCGGCTACGTCTTCCTGGAGGGGGCAGCTTTAATCGACGACTGCCATTGTTTTCGTAACCATCTTGGATATCAGCAAGGCACTCTGCTGCCAAAAACGTACAATCGATTATCTGTGTCGTTCTGCGGCTAACTCAAGATAGGCCGCGCACACTTTAAAAGGGCTAACAGATGCTTCTTCATTGCAAAAATTATGCCACGAATCAATCTTTCTGCGCTTAATGGCCAGTTTATCTGTGGCGAGAAACCTTGAACTACTATAGAGATGGATTCTATCATCTTCCTGGGGTGCTGGAAACTTACACTTGTTGCTTCATGTACCAGAGTCCTCTGTTCCACTATGGGGATCCCTGACCAAAAGAAACTTGAGGGATTGCATGATAGCACGTTTTCGATAGCCGAATACTGAAAGTGAGCAGCCGATGCCTCGATGTCGAAAAGCCGAAATAACTTTTTAAGTTGAGTTAAGACTTGGTTAAGCTGAAAATACTTTTAAGCCTAAAAGCCTTTATGTTCACTCAAGTGTGCTGTTAAAAGGACAAAAAACAAAACTATAAACCGAGCCATCCTACAGTATTTTAAAGAAAGGCCAGTAGTGCCCGACTCTGGAGTCTCTAAAAATACTGCTTTTATAGGCCTAATTTTCAGTTTCTTTGTTGCCAAAACATCTTAACCTGATAATTTAGCATTACATTCCTCGAATGTGATGTTTCCTTGGAAATTTCTTCTGCTGTGCAGCCACCTACTTGCATACCGCTGCTGCGCATGCGCGTGGCAGTCCTCCCTTATAAAAGTGACAGCGTGCACGCTATCGGCATTCATTTTCCTCCAGAGTACGTGTCGTCTAACGACGCCTCGCCGCCCTGTTCCCATATTTCGTCCGGTTCTAGTGTCCCTCGCCCGTGTACGGCTTACCTCACCGTCAACTGCCGAAGTCCGTACACAAGTGGTCGATGCCACCTTCTCCGACGCTCATCACCGTTCCGGCTGGCTGCACCCGCACCCACGACGTTCCTCGGCTTTAGGACAGAACACGTCCGTGTTGCCGAATGGCTTACCATCATCGGCATCTGCCGACGCTCGTACGCAAGCTGCCGACATCAACCCTCTCAGAAGCTCATCGCCATTACAGCTGGCTGCTCCTGCAACTAGGCATCTCCTCGGCTTTGGCTTTCGGACGGATGACGCTCCCTCTACCGGCCTCTGCCCTTCCCGCCGACACGCCTCGACGAAGCTCTAGCTCCTTTGGCCACTTCCCGTACCTGATTCCCGAATGAACCGCATTCCAGGCAACCCGTCTTACTCCTGTTTCAGTTTCGATTGTTTCAACACCGATCGAACTTGCTACCATGCTTGTCCATTACGAGTGAAGACCCAAGTTGGAAGCCATCTACATCCCTGCTGCTTGTCTCGACCGTGGCACCCCATGTATCGAGCAAAGATCAAGTCGACAGTTGCTGCCCACTGCTACTCGTCTCACTCGTGGCTAACTTCCACGTTTGCACTGAAGAACCAAGCTGGACGCCATCATCACGCCTGCCGCTTGTCTCGACCGTGGCTCACCCCACATATCGGGCAAAAATCAAGCCAACAGTTGCTGCCCTTGCTGCTCGTCTTACTCGTGGCTAAACCCCACGTTTTGAGTGAAGAACCAAGCTGGATGCCATCGTCACGCCTGCCGCTTGTCTCGACCGTGGCTCATCCCACGTATCGAGTGAAAATCGAGCCAACAGTTGCTGTCCATTGCTGCTCGACTCACTCGTAGCTAATCCCACGCTTTGAGTGAAGAACCAAGACGGAAGCCGTCCACACCTCTTGCTGCTTGTCTCGACCGTGGCTTACCCCACGTCTCGAGTGAAAATCAAGTCACCTGTTGCTGTCTACTGCTGCTTGTCTCACTCGTGGCTAGAACCCACGTTTGGGTGAACCAAGACGGACGCCGTTTGCACCTCTTGCTGTTTGTCTCGACTGTGGCTGACCCCACGTCTCGAGTAGAAATCAAGCTACCTGTTGCTGCCTACTGCTGCTCGTCTCACTCGTGGCCAGAACCCATGTTTGAGTGAACCAAGACGGACGCCGTTGCACCTCTTGCTGCTTGTCTCGACCGTGGCTAACCCCACGTCTCGAGCGAAAATCAAGACAACAATTGCTGTCCTACACTGCTGCTCGCCTCATTCGTGGCTTTAAACCCACGCTTTGAGTGAAGACTCAAGTCGGAAGCCATCTGCTCGTCTCTTTCATGGCCAGAACCCACGTTTGAGTGAACCCAGACGAACGCCGTTTGCACCCCTTGCTGCTTGTTTCGACCGTGGCTAACCCCACGTCTCGAACGGAAATCAAGACAACAGTTGCTGTCCCACACTGCTGCTCGTCTCATTCGTGGCTTTAAACCCACGCTTTGAGTGAAGAGTCAAGTTGGAAGCCATCTGCATTCCCTCTGCTGTTCCTGTTTTTCGGCCATTCCCCACTTCGACACGCCTGAGACCTCCTGGCTCAGGCGCTGCCGTCTGGATCCTGTCGCCGTGGCTTCCGCACCGCACTCTAAACTCTTCGGCCCGTCTCCGGTCTGCCCATAGCTGGAACGTCGCCGTCGAGTCTGTGTTGTTGCTCAGGCCTCTCGCCTCTCCGCCACGACACATTGAAGCTCCACGTCCCTCCAGTCCTGCCATGGAAGGAGTTGTGAACTGGATCATCCATCGACGGCCCCTGCCTCCGGCTCCCTCGCTGTCTTTCGTCCGCCTCGCTGATGCCGTAGCTGTCATGTATTATGCTGAAGATCTCGCAAGCTCCGGTCTCTTCGTCCGTCTGGATTTAGTCTGCCGATTTTATAAGGAAGGCCAACCGAGTCTGAACTTCTTGCCCCATGTACGCCTTACCCAGATGTTGCCACTCTGCACCATGCTGAAAGTCGGCCAGGCCTGCATCCCTCGCTCCTCACGCTCGTTCATCTTTCACCTGCCCGGTTCGGGTGTTTCCATACCGCACCATGATGAGGATCTACCGAGCCAGTGTTCCTTGCTCCAAGCAACTCGTCTTTCACCCGCCTTGCCCGGGAGTTGCCGTTGAACCTTGACGAAGATCTGCCAAACCTGCGTTCCTCACCCTACGCACTTACAAATGACGACTACGTGAGCCTGCCATCTCTTGGTCTTAAACTGCCGGCCAGGCGGCCGCTTATCTCTGCCGGTTCTTCTCCTTCGTTCCTGGGACTGCTCCACCTTCCGTCAGTCCAGGCTGGTGCTTCACCCCTGCCTTTCGGTTGGAACCATGGTCTCGCCATCTCTTTATCTCATGCCGCTATTGCGGCTCGTTCTGTGGCTGTCTTTCAAACGCCCTTCTCCAGACTTTCGCCCGTGGATTCTAGCAGGCCGCCTGACTTCTGCTTCCTGGACCGTCCTCGCCGATCATCTTTCGGCCCCACTACTGCCATGAAACCGTGGATTAGCTGATCTGATGCCGACACCTGGTCTGTCCGTCTTCGCCCGTCTCCGAACTAGGGGCCCGCCCGACATCGACCCAGACCTCTGCAACTTCTAAGCCTAAACGTCTTTCATCCGACCGACCTGCCTTCCCTGCGGCCTCTCCTCTAGGACGACGCCTTGGGATCCCGATCCCTACCAACCTCCACATCTTGCCCGCCACCCGTTGATGCGCCCTGTGCTGGTCCTGCTCCCTGCTTGCCTCCCCGGCTCGCTTTCTAGCACTACGCCGCCACTGCGTCGCCGTGGGATTCTGATGCCGGCCAAGCCTCAAGCGTCTTTCGTTCGACCATCTGCTGCCGTGGCTCCTGGGGAGGGCCCCACATCCGACCTCTCCCTCAACTGTTGTTTTCCGACCTCTTCTGGGACGTCATGTGTTGTCACCGATGCCTACCATGCTTCAGGTCCACCTCCGACCACCAGTCCATCCCGATGCCGCCCCGTCAGGTCTTGATGATGTCGTTGCTGCTTCCCTGCCTTCAAATCTCTCGTCTGCCTCACTGTTGTGGTGCCGTCCTGTCCCAGGGTGAAAGCCCATCAAGCTGGGACCTCCTTTCCCGCTTCACGTCCTCCGTCCACCTTAGGGTTGAGATGCCGTCCCGTTCCACGATGGAAGCCCGTTAAGCTGTAAGCCTCTTTCCCCGCTCTACGTCTTTCGTCCGCCTTCCAGTTATGATGCCGTCCTGAACTAGATGAAAGCCCGTTCATCTGGGAGCTCCTCTCTCCACCTGTCTTCCCGTCTCCTGTCTTTCGTTCGCGGCCCCTGCCCGCTCCGCACAGCGCCGCCAATCTGTCCGAAAGTTAACTCCTACTTTCAGCCGAGGAACCATCAGCCCTTTCGGTCCAATTCCCCTCGCTCCCGCTCCGTCCAATGCTACCAGCAGGAATGAGCCGCATCTCCTGACCGCCACAGTCGCCATTCGTCACCAGGGGCAGAAGCTCCTTTCATTGAAACCACGTCGCATCCCGCCTCTCCTGCCTTCCAGCCGGCGCAAGACTTCGCCTCTTCTTCCCAGCTTGGCAGAAACTCAACACAGAAATTCAATCCTTTATAAAACACGGCTTTGGCCGACACTCTTGCTTCACAGCTGCTAACATTCTTTCCCCCGTGAAAGCTCTCTTCTCCATCCACGCAAGATCTTTCGTTCGAAGTCTCGTAGCTCCTCCGTAAAGATACAATCAGGGCCAGCCACAAACTAGGACCAGCCCTTCGGCCGACGGTGCCCTTCACTCATCCAACCCCTTCGACCATTTAGCGGCGCGGAATACCCAACGCCCTGACTTAAACCAACACAAGGCCTTCCTCGAACTTTACAAAGACCACCGCAACTCTGCTTACTCCGCTCAATTAAGTAGATTTAACTGACTACTAGTCGTATAACAACCACCCGGGTCTTTCCATTGTCCAATTAAAAAAAAACCTGACGAGAAGGAAGAAACCTACCTCTTCTCCTCACTGACTCGCATCCTAACGTATGGAACCACATCATTAACCGCCAACAAAGCCTACTGTCCGAAGAAATCCTCACACCAGCATCTTCAGGGAATCCATCGACCTCCACCTCCCACAACCTGATGCATAGGTCGTGAATGTAAACGGACTACACCGGCTGCGACCTATTGTTGCAACCTGTACAGTAGTCGATCCCCCTTAAGCACGCAGAATGAAGCAGAAGCCAGCCAACCACGATGGAAGCTAAACATTCACGTCGGCAGCAAGCCAACCAGTGAAGAGGACAAGTAACCAAACTTCGAGGTTCCTCACCTGTTCTGAACAAAGTGCGAAGTTTTCAATAACTTTTTGGGGGACAGCCTGCTTGCATCCCAGGGCGCTCGTCAGGGCGGTGCCCGCCACCAAACTTGACGAGGTCTGCTAATAATGCGAAATTATCAGGTTAAGATATTTTGGCAACAAAGAAAGAACATTTTGCCGGCCCCCAGCCAGGCTGGCTAAAAATGGTTTCTTTGTGCCTAAAACATACTTAACCTACTCCCGCCCTGCCTCCCCTCTCGAGTCACCGCTTGACATATTGAGAGTAAAATGAATGCCGATAGCGTGCACGCTGTCGCTTTTATAAGGGAGGACTGCCACGCGCATGCGCAGCAGCGGTATGCAAGCATGCAGCTGCACAGCAGAAGAAAATCTCCAGGGAAACATCACATTCGAGGAATGTAATGCTAAATTATCAGGTTAAGTATGTTTTAGGCACAAAGAAACCATTTTTAGCCGGCCTAGCTGGGGGCCGGCAAAATGTTCTTTTATACTAATTTTTTACCTGCCGTTTTAATTTCGTAAGTATCTGAGAATTTGGTTCGAGGCTAAGCCTATTCAGTCATACAACATGGCGTCAAGACTATTTTAAATGAAGCCAATGTGTGTCGTTTACGAAATTCTTTTTGTTTTTACGGTTGCACGTTATCCTTAAGGTTTAAATGCGACGATTAAATGTTATTTCATTCAGTTCCGTATAGAGAGCATACTAGCTCTGAGGAAGTATCGAGGTTTTTAATTTGCCGTAATTTTTAAACTAATTTTTGGTCACTAAATGTAATATAGAAAACCGTGTCGTGTCTATCTGATATCGTTCTGAAGTTGTAGCGACGGACAGACGGACAAAGTCGTTGCAATACTTTTCCCAACCGGTTCGGCTGTACAGAAGACTAAAACCTACAAAAGCCTATAGAGCAGTGACACGACGTAGTGTTATTGTATATAACTCTATGCTGAAGCCTTAATGGGTTAGCTGCAAGGGGCACTGCAGAGAGAAACAGAAGGGTGTCATACTGAAGCCGATGCTGTGAAGAGTGATTTCTTAGACCTAAAACGCGCGATTTTTGTTGTTGAAGAAAACAACGTTATTTTAAGCCTAAGAAATCCGCTCTTCCGTTGTTTTTTCCCTCCATTTTTATATAGTGCACCTTGTAGGTATGCAAAACCCATGCTGGTGCCAATATGGCGGCAAATGTCACTGCTCTATGCAGGGCCTATTTGCTGAAAACTAACCTATAAACAGCTATACTTTTTATGCAACCTTTTTTTAACCTGTATTTTTTAATTGGAGGTCTGCGAGACTTGCACGTGTTTCCATTCGTCATTATTGCTGTGATCTTGCTGTATTTCGATGATTTTCAAGACACGGGATTGTGGGTCCGTAAGTCATAATTCTCAAGTCTCATTAAGTTGGGAAAGCGATATTGCCGTCTTCCTACCTCCAACATTTCTGCCACAACAAAAAACGAAAACCGAGTCTCGTAGGGTTTAATGACTTTAAATCTTGGTGCCTAATACGTTTAAATCACGAGTTGATACGAAAAGGGGAAAAAAATATTATTAGGAACCAATTAGTTTTTATTTCATGGATTATAGATTAAAAACTGAGGTATTTTGCTGATGATGGACCTAAACTTACTCCAGCGTTCCTTAACCTCGTTAATTGGTCATAACCTTGTTGATACGCCATTTAAAATATTAAAGTCTATTAATCCGCCTCCGTGCAGAATACGACCCAACAAAAATCGAAAGTAATTAAAAAGGGCTTGGAAATTCCCAAAAGAGAACTAAGCTTAGGCTTGAGTATGCAAAAAAAAATTTGAAAGGAGTATTTTCGTCGTTAAACGACTATGATTAAATAAAATGCTAAACTGTAAGCTCAACCGAATCTAAAAGAAATCGGTTCTCTTTATTCGAAGGCAGGGGCGTAGCTAAGGGTGTGCAATGCATTGCACACGTTGCCCTCAGTGTTCGCACACGTTGCCCTTTTCGCCAGCAACTACCTATGATCCATCATCCATTCAACGGTGTCACTAATAGAATGAAAGATTGTTTTTATGTGGTGCCACGCAGGATCTCTTGTCACGAATCAAGGCATTGATCCCCCACAAAGACAACAAAACCTTTTTTGGATTTAGAAGAACTCGGCCACTTCTGAATCATTACAAAACTGTACTGTCTGCATCGGTGAAGGGTTTTCATTCAAGATTTGACCATGAATTAAAACATGGAAAGTTAGTCTTCCTTGATACAACTGACTCAGTTGTAACACTGCTAGATGCTATGCAAGCTGTTCTTCCCTTGAAGGATACTTTTCCCTGCCTATTTCCATCATACAAATAGCACTGACAATTCCAGTCAGTACTGCTACTTGCGAAAGGGCATTTTCTTCGCTAAAACGTGTGAAAATGTACCTTAGAAACAGTGTGAGTGAAGAGCGATTGAACTCTGTTTGAATTATTTCAATTGAGTGAGACTTAGCAGCTGAACTAGACCCTGAGGTAATTGTTACTAAATTCAAAACTCTTTAACAAGGCACAAAAGGCTGAACGAAGAATTGCCCTGTGAGTGAAGCTCAGCTTGTAGCTTCCGACTTAGGTAAATAAACAACTGTTTGGTATGCTAGATTATTTCTATAATTTTTCTTATTGTAGGCCTAGTACAGTACTGTAGGCCTGTAATTGGTATTTGACTATTTGTTCACTGAAAGTTGTCGTGTATAGAATTTGATGTACAACCTCCCCATCGATCGTTAAGAAAAAAATGTTAACATCCATTGGCCAAAAATTCCTCTCCCACCACCAGGCACCAGGTCTTTCTTAGTCACATGTTGCCCTCTGCCTAGGCACATGTTGCCCAAATTTCTGGCTACGCCACTGTTAGAAGGAATCAGATGGGTTTATTTTGTTGGAGTAATGTACCAACATTGCAACCCTAAAGATTAAAGGTGAACCGTCGCATTAAAAAACAACTATTTTGTTAATTAAACTTGCATTTGTTTCAACTTATTTTTTTAAAGTATCCACTAAATAGGAATGCTGGTTAGGAATAAAGTGGGTTGCGGCTGAATTAATTTAAATACCTAAATACAGATGCAAACCTATTTCCGTTGCCTTTTGGACCTAAATATCTGATTGCCTGAGTGAGAAATTTACTTGAACTGTCATCTTAGTATACATATCATTTTCAACACCTTATTTTTATATTTACGAGAAGAAACGAGCTCTTCTACAGATTTATATATTGGAAAAAACCTCAATAGCGCTAAAACAAACATTGGGTTATTTATGAAACCTTCGTCGTACCA
>JAHWFP010222196.1:1998-14939 GCA_023313725.1 Lithobius niger | reverse complement strand
GGATGTAGAGGAAATTCCTAATGTTTGACCGGCTGCCATTTTGGATGGGCTCATCGTATCGAAGCAATCGTTGCGGCACTTTAGTCTCCTAATGCAAACTTTTCAAATAAGGCATTCCTTTACTCCCCATTCCAGTGGACATTTCTGAGTTGGAGCCCCTGGGGTCCCCCCAGGGGGGGGGGGGCGTAATGTCTGTTGTACAAAAAGGTAGATCCTTTAACTAAACATACATTGCCAGAATTTCACTAGTTTCTTTCAACCCCTTAAAAACTTATGAGGCTGGACTGGGACTTTTGGGACACCCTGTATGAATAGCTTTGCAATAACACTAGATACGATAATCCGAGAAAGATATACTACTACCAGCGACTATAATTGCATGCTAAACCGGGTGCTCTAATCATTTCGTTATTGGAATGAGGGGGGGGGAGTAGCAGTTTGGAGGGTGAAGGTTCCAGCCGAGTTTACAGTAGCCAGTCAACCTTTCCCACAGGTAAAAGTTAATTTACCCATTGTGTAAAATTAACCAGGTATTGGCTAACTTGTCATATCGTAAAAAAAAGGTCAATTTTTTTAATTTAAACTCTTTTCTGTATAAAACTTAAGCGTAAAAATATGGTGATTGATTTTTGCCTGAGCGTACAATCCGGTCATGAACAGAAAATAGATAACTTATGGCATACTAAGGTGATGTTGGCATATAAGAGTGCACGTTTAGCAATCTTTAAAATTGATCAATATCCTTGGCTGCAACTGGGAACCAACGGATGGAGACTGTCCATAATTAACAGGTCTGTTCGTAAGCAGATGGTGAAATCCCAAGGCACACGGCGTTCACAGAATTAAGCATCCATACATCAATGTTACCATGACTGCAATGTTTGGTCCAGTTTCACTACAAATGTCGTTAGCATTGTACCCACTGACACAGTTAAGTTAGGTTCTACTGTTTCGTCTCATTGGACGCTGAAGTCGTAAAGATACCACCGTTGTATTGTATCGTTAGCCAGTGATCGCTAAATACACCCACCATTCCAGCATAATTCCTTGTTCTTTCAAGTGGTGTTTCAAGATGCCTTCTCAGGTCGCTAATATGGTACCTGTACTAAGAATGGTAGGGATGGTGTTCCAATTTTATACTTTTTGGCTGACACGTTAGTGGTCTTGCAACACTAAAGCTAAATATTTTTTTTTCATTGCAGCAAATCAATATAGGTTACCAAGATTACCACGTCATGAAATCTATGAGGAATCCGAGTATACCAACACGTGTAGTACTTAATGGAAACCACAACTCTTTCCCTCAAAAGATACGGCGCGCAGTAAGGGAAACGCTGGTTGATGAAAGCAAAAGGAAGCAAATATCCTCCAATTTGGAGGGTTTATCTCGGGTTTTAGATCGCACAAATCCAATCATTATACGAATAACATGGGGAATTTTCTTAACAGCATGTTTTGCAGTCTGCTTTTTTCAGATTTATTCTAGGGTATCTTATTACTTTTCTGAGCCCATTGCTGTTGATGTGAAAACCGTGGAGTGGGATAAAATTCAGTTTCCAGGATTCAATATAATAAATATAGATCAGGAAGGAATGATGGCTTTTGTGAAAGATAAAAAAGCTAAGTTTGGAATGAAAGAATGCTTAAGTCCAATCATGCATCTACTGAATATCAGTCGTGGGGAAAGCGTAGAAAGTATTTGGAAAAGCATGAATACAGCAAACACCATCATTGAAGCAAGCATTAAAACTGTGAGTTTCTGATTTTCAATTTTATTAATGCTTTACAGTAAGCCTGATAGGGTGTTTAAGGTAAGGTTGTGTAAGCCAATAATATAGCCGTATGACAAGAATTAAAAAGAAAATATCCACTATTGCACAATTTATTAAAAAAAAAAAACGATTTTTTTAAAGCTGATTTCTGTCAAACTTCTGAAACTCCTTTTGCCCCAAAAATTATTATTCAGATTAGTTTGATTTTTTTTTTCAAAACTGTTCACGTGTTTAATCCTGAATCCTAGTAGATTTTGTCACAGTGTCACGCCCGTGTCCCTTTGGCAAGGATACTTTCATATATATTTCATATGGTTTGGCAGTTTTATGCTACGAGTTTGGGGCAGGGACAGTTCCAGTCGCTAGAGCTCGCTGCGAACACGATCGGATCGAACTCGTCCGTGCATTAGCATTGAATTCAATGGGAATGATGTGATACGGTCTCGTTTCGAGACGTTGTTATGGCTATGTACAACAAACAAAATCATTTTAACAATGAACAAAGATAATTTATGGTTCCTCTCATAACATAGTGAAGTGAGAAAATGTTTACTCCAGTAGAAGTATTTTTAAAAACGATATGAAAACTAGGTTCGCAATGCAACGCGTCATTCGCATTCTCGCTTATAGGTTGCTAGGCAACAACAAGTAACGCAGGCAAGCCATCCATATTCAGCTGCCCAAAAGCCAAACAAACAAAATAATTGTGAAATATTGAAATAAACACGTTTAATTCTTTTAATTAGTATAAAAAAAGCAAAAATAAAATGAGTTTAGCCCCATGTGTCTAAAATTGACCACATAACTCACACGAAAAACTGTTGGACTAAGCCAACTGTTAAATCGGTAGTAGCCGTCTCGTGATTTCGGCAGTTCTATTACTTTCGACAACCAAACCATGGCGAGGCGAAAACTGGTTACAGTTAAATTAACACGTGTCCCCCTGAAGCGTGTGTAAATCTTGGATTTACAAAAAACGTAGCTAATACACTGACAGTGTTTGTCAGATGCGCACATGCATTTCAATGATACCGCTAGTTTGTGGACATACATAGAACTAACCGGTGCAAAGTGAGGCTCCAAGTCAAGGTATTTTTTGACAACTCCCGATCATTTCGTGAGATTTCTCGTATCCAGACGTTAAGCCTATAGAGTTGTATGAATCTTCTTCAAAGGAATTTGTGCTGTTGACAAACGTTTTAAATCCTGGCAAGAAACAAGCAATCGGCGCATCGTTTCCCTTCTCACCGCCATACTAATTTGGCGCCGCCGCTTACTTTAATTGCTGGTGGCGCCATTGTGTGAGCTGAACTAGCGGAGCCCCCGGCAATAGGATATATATATATATATATATATATATATATATATATAGGCAAACAGCGAAGATTGCCAAACCATTGTGGAATTAATCTTGCCTTTGGTGCCAACGGTCTTTCCTCCCTCTCTAACCATTAAAGCTTGCTCGGGCCATTAAACTGTAAAGTGTAACTTAAACACTTAAGATGACATTTAATTATACTCACTGCAAATAAGCAACTTTTGTAAATTCTACTAAAATCACTTATCTGATTAAAAAGCAGCAACACCAATCCCGCGGCCGGGGAAATTCAACCTAAAGTGGATTTTATAGTATAACAATGTTAAGCATGAAACCCCTTGTTGTAGATCTATTGCGAGACTTTACACACCATTATTGTTAAACCCAGAGCATCCAAGCTATATGTCCAACAATTGTTATCCCCTATATGCCAAAGCCTAAACTCCCTTAATGCCTCTTCGGCAGAGACATTGTTGTCCTTGAATCCCTTCCGTTTACTATTTTTTCTGAGCTTAGCTGTCGTATCAGCTGAACGTTTTTTCTTCTTCAGCACTCTACTATACTGTGGCTCGACTGAGCAAGAAAGAGAAAAACAATTCGCAATCTTTAATTGTCGGATTTGCCATGAAATTACCAGTCCAGCCACGGTTGACATTTTACTTGCAACCTAATACGTTTGACTAGCCTATAAACGGAATACAACTTATTTCCGTCTACAAGGGATTTCTCCAACGATTAGGCCAATGGTAGAAGTTAGGGCTTATAGGCCTCCTGCATAATCGATACTCGGCTATTAACTCACCAACCGGGACTGCGACAATATTGGACTAAACAGCACCTTCTGCCGTGGGAGTAAAGGAGCCGAACTGTACCATCACTATCCTGTTGCATGCCTGTTCAATAAAACCAAAGTCGGGAGAGAGAATGAGGCCTACATCTTTTCTTAATGACTAACCACCACAATTTATTAGCTGCACTTACCATGCACGTTCCAAGGACCTCTAGCGTGTTGGACACACGCTCGTGCTGTATTCCAGGTTGAAAATGCCCCGTCGAAGAGGCCGTGGGTACCGAACCACGCTCTGCCCCTTCTTCACATCGCAACGTCCACTACTGCCCCACAAACACCTGTAGTGCATTGGAATACCACACATTTGGGCAGGTGTTCACCGCCCAGGGAGCTCAAGTATAAACACACTTGACAAATGGTAGCATATCAGAGGTTTAGTGCACGTAATGGTAGCATAGCAAATAGTAGTATAGTAAAGGTTTAGTGCACACGAATGGTTGCATAGCAAACAATGGTACAAGACCGAATGGTAGAGAGCCAAATGGTAACACAGTAGTAGCACAGCCATATAGTGTAGTTGTACCCTAGCATTGACCAATACTGCAATTGTAGCTTGGTGAAGACTGTATGCAAGAACGAAGGCAAAGCAAACACCTTGTCAACGGTAACTTAGTATTAAGGAAGTGACCCACTGGCCACCTAGTATGATCCCTGTGTCGCAGCGTCAAAGATGATTTCTCCATACAGTAAGATCTGAGAACAAAGAGAGTAAAGGACTCCATACCGCCAACATGGCGTAACTATGGGGCCACCACTGACATCCACCCCCGGCAATTAAAAGGTAGCCGCCAGAATGCACTTCCACAGCAACACTATAAAGGAATCCCCATATTGACAGGATTCGAAACCTTCAAAATTTGGAAGATGCTTTTCCAATGTCTAGCTGAAGAGAAGACATGGGCACCAGACGTCTTGATCAACCCTAGACCAGACCCAGAACAAGCACCGCCTGAAGAAATTGCAGAATGGCAAAGAAAAAATGCTGAGTGCAAGCTCATGTTAATGCGGACAGTTGCTCCATCGATTATAGTACATTTCCAGGGCCAACAAACCACGAAGCAGAATTGGGACCAAATTAATGCAGACTATGCGCGAGTGGACCCCTTCCAACAAATGAAAAAAACTCGGCGAACTTATGTCCAAACCAAGAAGATGTGGCTACGTATATACGAAGAGTCCGTGCCTTGATGGCGGAAATCGTAGCAACTGATTACCCATTGACTGAAAACGAAGCTTGCGTATGGGCCCTGAGGGGCATTCATCAATCTAACCTTAACGTCCCTAGGGAAACACTTTTGAGAGCCAGTCGACCCCTAACATTCGCCTTGTTGCAGTCTGAATTAATCGACAGCCTGAACTACCCAAATACGGGTGATTGTGGGGGGAGGGGAGATGAGGCTTAATGGCGCATCGACAACTTGGACATACGGGTCGGACATGCCTACATTTGTGACTCCACCAGCTATAATAGCCCAGGCCCAGGCTTACCTGCAACAAAACCCACAACTCCTTAATGAGTATAGACGTACAGGCCACAACGACCATCTCATACCACCTAACCTAACCCAGCCTAATTACCAGCAGGACCAAGCTGATTTCCTGCAAAACACTCGTTATTTTTTAAATAACTCTTACCAGCAACCTCAGGAAATGTATCAAGCTCAACAATTAAATGCACAACCCGGCCGAAGCAGACGACCAAACAGTTACCAACCCAGACGTACACAACCGAGGCGACGACCAACTTCGTGTTTATTTTGCCAAAGTCCACATCACGATTTTAACAACTGTGACGCCACAGACCCTTCACAGCGCCCCCTGGGGCCCAGATGCTTAAAGTGCTTTGGTTTTGGGCATATTTCCAGCGCGTGTGGCACGCGCACACCCCTTGCACGTGAAGAAAATGACCCCAACTTCAATTTCCAACGACCACGAAACTTTGGATGAGCCAGCGCACAAAGGACGCCACCCCAGCAACCAAGACGTAATCTGGGCTACGTCAACGCCAATAACACGGGACAACAACAACAGAGTGGGCCAACAATCAACACAAACGCAGAGACGGTTGCATTCCTTAGTCAACAACACCAGGCCTTTGGCCTAGAGGTACACCAAATTCACCAAAAATATGACGATCAAAATTTGCCGACAAGAAAGCCAACTGACCAGGTTGTATTGAACACTTTAGATTTAAGATCTAACAATGTAGCACTACCTTTTACAAAGGAAACCTATTTAAACGATTCCAGTGCTACGGTAAACCTAACCAAACGCTGTTATAAGTTAGTAGATAGGGACAAATGTCCCAGAGTTCAGATTCAATTGGCTTCTGACGGCGATTGCACTTTATGGGATATTGATCGGGGATTTAAAGGTTACTGGCTATGACCGTTTTGGTAATTTATTAAAACACCCGACAATCCTACGCAACTTCGTCGAGTTGCCAACTGCATTCAAATATTTATTTTCGGCTTCAAGGATGATCAATGGTGGACTAAACTCGTATTTAAGGGACAAGCGAGACATCCACATAATTTGGTCATGTTTGGACACCGTGACATGAATTTGTTTAACGTATCTTTAAAAACTGACACTACATATGATGTTTATGGAGATACAATATCTCGCGAGTTAAGGGAAGCATAACTCCAGGGAAAGACAAATATTGTTTTTGGGTTGCCAAAAACACAAGGAGACGACATCCCCCTACCTCGTGAAGAGACTATACCTAAACAAGTAGAAACGAATGGTGACTTAGCGCCCCAAACGTCAACCAATGTGCAAACAGTAAATGTACCTTTAAATGCTAATGCACATTTAAACGCTACTGCTTTACCCTTTCAACATCAGACTCACCAGTTAAGTGCGTGCTGAATAATGAACCCCGTTAGCAATACTGAGAGTCACGCACCAACCCAGGACAGAAATCCCGCATTAGATCTCATAACCCCTGGCACCGGCGAAACCCCGGAATAACACTGGGGGGGGGGGTTACCATTAGATAGTGATTGGGTTGATGTGCAACAGGACCTAAACGTCCACGACTTTCTACCCTAGTGCGTTTACCACGTTACCCTGTAGGTAAGCTCCATCGGCACCCCATCACATACCCCCGGAAGCACCTGAGTTGTCCAAAGCCGCTCTTCCAGAGGGAGTGCTGTCATAATGTCGAAGCTCTTCCCTCCTTACCTACCTCGTATAAGGACACTCGCCTAGACCCTAACGTTGACCTATGGGATAAAGCGATGTTGGCAGACTTACAAGTATTGGACGAGATGAAAGTATGGGATCTGGTTGATAAGCCCCCCGCTGCCACACCCATCATGAATAGTAAGTGGGTGTTTGCCCGGAAGTTTAATAAAGACGGCTCTCTACAAAAGTACAAGGCGTGTTTGGTCACGTGTGGCTGCTCAGCCAGACCCCAAATCGACTTTGATGAGGTATCCTCGCCTGTCCTCTGTACTGCTTCCCTGCATTTAATGATTTCCCTGGTTGCGTCTCGTCAGTATTCCTTCAGATCCGCAGATGTAAGGGGAGCCTACATGTATGGGGACCTCCACCACCTTATTTATTTACGCCCACCTCCCGGATTTCCCCATGTATTCCGAGGGAAGGACTGCTGTCTTAACAAGTCTCTTTACGGGCTGCGCCAGTCCGGGCGTCAATGGCATTTAAAAATGAAGAGCGTCATGCTTAAATGCGGTCTCACACAGAGCCAATGGGACCCATGTGTGTTTTACGAGGTCGTGGGGGGCAACGCATTGTTGATGGGCGTGCACGTCGATGATATGCTGTACGCCGCTCCTGACCCCTTGATAGATAAAATTCTATTGGAGATAGGGAAGCACCTCACTATCGTTGAGACAAACACTCTATATCTGGGCCTGCTGCTCAATAAGTGTGATGACGGAATTTATCTCTCACAGCCCTCTTATATCACTAAGATACTAGAGTCTTTTGGGATGAGCGACTGTACGCCTGCTGCAACCCTCGCTTTAACCACTCAGAAAATTGATGACTGTAAGGATTCTCCGGCCTTTCTTCTGTTTCCTTCCTTCTTCCTTTAAGTTTGTATTTTGAATTTGATTTCGCAACTTCCAACCAATTTATTTTTATTTATTTATGAGGAGGGTCACCGCAGAAGGTAGTAGTCGAAGAGCTACAAATAAAAGTCGGCAAGAGCCACAGATGCTGCTGAGGAGCCGCTGAGAATAAGTCTCACCTAAAGTTATGCAACTGAAGAGCCACAAACGATGAGTCCAACGTTACTAAGAGTACACAGAAAATTGAGCTAATCATCTACGTGGCAAATGAACGAAAGGTTGACCTGATAACGCTACGAGGCAAATGAAGGAAAGGTTGAGCTGATAACGCTATGAGGCAAATGAACGAAAGGTTGACCTGATAATGCTACGAGGCAAATGAACGAAAGGTTGAGCTGATAACGCTACGAGGCAAATGAACGAACGCTGAAGTAATCTTAAAAGCCTAACTTCTTATGGAACTTTATGACCTTAAGTCCTATACAGAAGGATGATCGGCCAAGAACAGTGCCACTGTAAGAATCTGGAAGCAGTGAATACATTTCAGTATATCTTCACTACGAAGAAGAAATCCACGAGTAAGTGAAGTGTGTCCCATCATGAGACGGGCGATTAGAATCTTCTGCCATCTTCGTTGATCAGAAGAAGAATACTTTGTCGGTTTCCTCATACGAATCTAACTTACAAAAAACCGACTTTTGAGTTCCTTTATAAAAGTCCGTTTATTTGATCTGAACAAACTGGCCAATGGTTCCTGTATAGGAATCAGATTCACACGAGTAATGCACAGAAATGTTTAGGAACGTCTTTGTAACATAGATAAGAGCGAATCGATGTACAAAAATGCCGATTTCTGTGTCACATTACGATGCAGAAACCACCTGATCATAATCATCTTGTGAAAAATTGCTTTTTGAGAGTTTCATGCTAAAGATATAGACGGGTATGGTAGACGCACCCTATGACAACATAACCCAGTTCAGTAAATACTTGACACGGCGAATCTTCATAGTCCTCATATTATGGGCTAACAAAAGAACCACAAATTTACACAAATCATTGTTTCGCCCGTTTCTCGAATTGGGCAGTCATATCAGAAATATTGGAAATCCTCTCGGGGAAAGGTTTGCTCAGTCACGCAGAGAAATCCCTGTTTGAGATATTTTCAAGTGGCAGTATGCTTGGCCGTTTCCCTTTGATGTCTTCCATAGAGAACGTTTGTAGAGGAGATAATCACTTGTCCGAATTGGATTCACTAGATGTCACATGAACTTCTTCCAAAACTACACTCCTTTTCCTCGGGCATCTCTGGTGAATTTTATACGGTTTAATATTTTTTCCCGACGAATGGCATCACAACTGTACCCTGCGACCACACTTCAGGTTTAACGATAGCACCATTAACCTGGATGAAAATTTAGGTGTTGAAGATTAATATAATCTATCGGTGGCCAGCCTTCAGTATTTCTTAGGATAAGATGTTTTCCTCTTCTGAGGCATTCAGAAGAGGAAAAATACTCTTCTTTTATCGATTCTGAATACGTTAGAAAAGTAAATTTTCGTCTAATGGCTGCGAGTTCTCCAAAAAACTTTCTTCCAATGGCTCTCGACGCATCAGAAAAGGAAGCAATCTCTTTTTTTTAAAGGGGGAAAATGTAATAAGCTGTAATACTTATTGCATTTAAGTGTGTCTTTGCTTCCCTTGTGTATTGTTCGTAACTCATTGTAATTTACGTCTAAAATAGCCTTTTAATGAAGATTAGTAGAAAATAACTTTTAATGGCCAACTCTGCTGGCAACTGACTAAGTGTATCTACGATTGCATCAAGGTATTTAACCCCTTGGAGACCAGCATCCAAACACAACCCTGCGCACGCCGAACCAGCTGCTCTTGAGGACTAACAGACTAGAATGCAAACTGCTACAAACGCATGTCCATATCTGGTTCGGCTTGCTACCACTTCAACTACAAACGCATGTTCGTACCTGGTCGCGAAGGGGTTTGCACACGATTGCATTCATTCGTCAAGGAACTCCTTTAAATGTGGAACCCAAGTTAGCCTGTTATATAAAAAAAAAAAAAAACAGGTCAAGAAAGCCATACTTTCGGCAAAGTGAATTTAGAGTTCACTCACGTAGAGTCCTGGGTCAGGATGGCAGAAGTGAATGCAGAGAGTTTTACTAAGAGAATCGAAAACCATCTGCTAACGACCAAGCACACGTTTTGTCGGTGTACAAAAGCAACTGCCTTTCACGTGATGATATGTGGGTGGAGTGGAAACGAAGACCAAAGCCATTAACATAAAAAAAAAAAGAGATTGCTTCCTTTTCTGATGCGTTGAGAGCCATCGGAAGAAAGTTTTTTGTGAGGAACTCGCAGCCATTAGAAGAACATTCACTTTTCTAATTACTGATGTGTGGAGACTTCTAATCTAAGCCAGTAATTTGGGGGCGTTCAAGTATTAGGTCATTAGGAAGGGGAGCGGAGTTCGGCAAGTGGTGACGACTGCTGACAAAGCCGTGAGGGGTGGCCAGTTGATGGCGTAAGCAGCACTATTCCCGGAAAAGGGTGGACTCACGGAAAAAAAAGTCCTCAGAAAAACTGTGAATGTACACGGAAACACACCTCTTGAGGTTTGAGCAGTTGGTGACAATTGATGACGATGGGGGAGGAGTGGGGGGGGGTTGAAAACGGCCAATTTCGTGATAACGTAATACTTGAACACCCCCTTACCACAGCAAAGGCAGTCACACTCAGAACGCTACCTTGGTGCACACTAGACTCCTGAGGATAAGGTAGAGAAACTGCAGAGAGAACACTCCTAGGCACTGTCGCTAGCACTCAAGTGTTTTTTTTTAATCTCCCGAACCTTTGAATGACAGTGCTTAAGTTATGTTTTCTATGCATTGTCTTTTTAGCGAAACGGAAACCGACATAAATTGAGACAGTTACAACAGTATGGAACATCAGGAATATCTGTTAAGTTGGAATCAGGTTAGTTAGGACTTTTAAAAAGGACAACAAGGTTGGACATAAACGTCGCCTAGGGGTCCAACCTGTATGGAAACCCATAAAAACACATTTTATTATTATTATTTCTTGAATTAATCATTTTACACATGTAATTTGTGTGCCCACCATTTGCCTCCCTGACAGCACGCAGTCTTTCAGGACAGGAGTGTACTAATGTGTCAAAAGTTTTGAATCCCATTCATTATCTCGAGAAACACTGATGGTGCCCATCAGCACAGCGATTCGAAACGACATGGAATGGGATGCAGATTTTTTTTTCTGTACACTCCTATCCTGAAAGACTGTGCACTGGTCTGGGAGGAAAACGATGGGCACACAAATTATTGACGTGGAATTTGTATACAAATGATGAATTGAAGAATTTATCAAAGTATAGTGTGTTTATACGGGTTTGTGCATACGTTGGAACCCCAGGCAAAGGAACTAACCCTGCGCAAGTGTTGTACTCAAAACTACATAATTTATTACTGAAATCATGACTTTTCAGTTCTTCATTTAACCAGTTGAATACCTTGTTAGTAAGAAAATAATTCCTCAAGGACTCTCCGACAAGACCTGATATCCACAAATAAATAATCCGTGACAATACTTTGTGCGTCCACCATTTGCTTCCCACGCAGTCATTCAGGATCGGAGCGTAGTACTGTGATAAAATGGTTTGTAGTCCTTTCATTACCTCTGGAAAGTAATGGTACACCTCGAAGAAATTATAATGACATAAAGTTTGATGCAGACCTTTCTGTCACACTATTACACTCCTATCCTGAAAGATTGTGTGCTATCTAGGAGGCAAATGGTGCGATCACATCCCATTGTTGTGGAATATATGTAAAAATGATTAATTGTATAGCGAAGAGTGTTTATATGGGTTTGCTTATAAGTTGGACCCCTAGGCAAAGGTTATGACTAACCCGGGTTAAGTGTTGTAATCAAAATTACGTAAGTAATGAAAACACTTCACCATACAAACTATGGATGTAAACCTTAAAACCTTACGGATCTAAAGGAACAAATTCAAGAAAAAGATCCATCAGTGTCGTACTCGTACGTGTAAAAGAATCGCCAGAGTCACAAGAAGCAAGATGGAGGTTGTAAAAGGATCACCAGAATCGCAAGAAGGGAGACAGAGATTGTAAAAGGATTGCCAGAGTCGCAAGAAGCAAGACGGAGCTTGTAAGAGAATTGCCAGAGTCGCAAGAAGTGAGATGGAGCTTGTAACATAATTGCCAGAGTCGCAAGGAGCGCGACGGAGCTTGTAAAAGAATCGCCAGAGTCGCAAGGAGCGAGACGGAGCTTGTAAGAGAATCGCCAGAGTCGCAAGAAGCGAGACGGAGCTTGTAAGAGAATTGCCAGAGTCGCAAGGAGCGTGACAGAGCTTGTAAAAGAATCGCCAGAGTCGCAAGTAGCGCGACGGAGCTTGTAGAAGAATCGCCAGAGTCGCAAGGAGCACGACGGAGCTTGTAGAAGAATCGCCAGAGTAGCAAGAAGCAAGACGGAGCTTGTAAAAGAATAGCCAGAGTCACAAGAAGCGAGACGGAGCTTGTAAAAGAATCGCCAGAGTCGCAAGAAGCGAGACGGAGCTTGCGAAAGAATCGCCAAAGTCGCAAGAGGCGAGACGGAGCTTGTAAAAGAATTACCAGTCGCAAGAAGCAAGACCGGGCTTGTAAAAGAATCGCCAGAGTCGCAAGAGGCGAGACGGAGCTTGTAAAAGAATTGCCAGTCGCAAGAAGCGAGACGGGGCTTGTAAGAGAATCGCCAGAGTCGCAAGAAGCGAGACGGGGCTTGTAAGAGGATCGCCAGAGTTGCAAGAAGCGAGACGGGGCTTGTAAGAGAATCGCCAGAGTCGCAAGAAGCGAGACGGGGTTTGTAAGAGGATTGCCAGAGTCGCAAGAAGCGAGACGGAGCTTGTAAGAGGATCGCCAGA
>JAHWFP010222182.1:0-10031 GCA_023313725.1 Lithobius niger | reverse complement strand
GGGGGGGCAGTAATGAGAATATTGTATCCAACGAGTGTAACATATTTCCACTGCAACCTTGTGTAGGGGACCCAAAGGTAACGATGTCATGAGCTGCAATCCACTCCCTGGTTTGTCGTGGTTCTGGGTCCGCTGACCTAGGTCCCACCAGTTCCTGCCAAGCAATCATAGAGTAAGTCAGGCCATGGCAGGAAACTAACCATGACAACCGAACCCTCACCGAGCATTGTCGAGTTGACTGAACTTTCGAGAGCTAAAGCTGAGGTGGAGCAATCGGAGTAATTCATCCGAATCCTTCATTTCCTTAATCAGAGATGATGGGCCTGATGGCCTCCCATCTCCACGTAACCCAAGTCAAAATCGATTCAATTGCCCTTACAATTTACAGGGTTTTATTTTGGATGATACGAGTTTTCACAGTTCATAAATAGAGATTGCCTATTCCGAACAGATCCAGGGCCGAAAAAAAGTGGGTGTGGATTGTGACACACTAACCAAAAGTCTAAGAGTCGGAAAAAGTGACCTCAGTCGGAATACTGAGGGTGGAACGAAGCTACGAATGATTCGATACGCCCAGGGTTACATTATTAATGACTGGGCATTGCAGCTTCTCCGTCTTGCCAAAATTAATGCCAATTTTTCTTTCCTTTGTTCTAAAGTAGCCAGCATAACCTGAAATTAACCCTATAATTTTAAAGCCTTATTATCAAGGCTCAACTATTTATGGAAACCTTAAACGTTTCCATAAATGTCCTGTAATGTCCTACCATTTCTAGCCTCAGTCAATATCTTCATAGTGACTGAGATGTGAAGGAATTTTACTTACATTTTATCCTGTTGAAAGTAAGCTTGGCTCTTGAAAGCTTGAAAGTACCTCGAATATACAAAATTAGTGAGTGTTAAGTATTAAATTCATGATTATGAGCAGATGGAACCACTAACGGGTCACGATCATTTATAAGGCTAATGAAACGATGGTAGATTTTTATTCAAAGCTTCAATAAGCACTAAATTCTAATATCCTTTAAACCAAGCTCGCCATAGTAGAGCAACACAAACTCTGAAGCTTTCGTGCAGTCATGTGCAGATTCTCAATGGGCACGTCCTCTGCAATCTACCAGATGGTGGTATGATAACTCCTGAATTTGTGGTAGTGCACAGTGCACACTGTTAGCGACTAATAGTGCAAAAACATTTCAGTTCCGGCAACAAGCTGCATATTGCACATGGAAGCTGGACACACATTGTAGTTTCCACCGGAAGACACTTTCGGAAGTGACAACGTAGGCCGTGATGACTTCATCAAAATGGCCACCGTGCGATGTACTAATTCTGTTATCTCTGGAACTAATGGATCAATCCCATCAAACCTATCGTGCGACCTATTGTTGGAAAGATAATTAAATTTTCTAAAAGAAATGCCGGAACAATGTATGCTGTAAATCTATTAGTTTCTGCGTAATTTGAAGGAAAACACATTATGACGTCCTCAAAATGGCCACCATGCGATATACTAAATCTCGCGTATCTCCGGAACTAATAGATCATCGATCTTATAATGTAACCTATAGATAATTTAATTTGTTAAAAGAATTGCCAGAGCATTTCCGTCATGTGATATACTAATATCTGGTATCTCCGGAACGAATATATCATCAATCTTACCCTGTGACCTATTGTTGGAAATATAATTTAATTTGCCAAAAGAACTGCAAGGACAATGTACGCCATAAGTCTGCTTTGTTTAATTTGAAGGAAAACATAATATACACAAAATTTTGCCACTTTGTATATGTAAATAAAGTTGGTTTTATTCTGCAATTTGTTATCTATAATGTATTCATTTGTGCTGCAATTGGTAATATAGATCATAGCAGCCAGTGAACTCATTCAGTGAAATCATTCCATGGAGCAGGCATGTCTATTTTACCCACCAGAAGGTATGTCTGTGACAACCAGTCTCAACCTAGGACAATCAAAGAATAAAGCAAGATAGGCTTGCCAGATTCCTACACAAGTCTTCCTGTACAACTAAATGTTCATGTGATGTACCGTTATCAAAGATAAATTACATCAGAAAAGAAAAAAGCATTGATGCACCCGTGGAAATGATGGACTGGTCAGAATCCACCAGAAGCAAGGCTGACCACGACGATACAGTGCTGGCCTCGGTAGCGTTCCGTTCCCGTCAAAACATCCACGAAGGTTTCAAAGGGAAATGCACATCTGCTCCCACTACTACGATATGATGTGAATTCCTCATCCATGGATCACCGTTCCGTGAACATTATTATACGTATTCTTAAGAAGATCAACCATCACAAAGCTGAACGTAGAAATGACAGTAATTTCAATAATTGGTTGCGAGTTAGCAGTTAGTGGCTAGAATGAAAACCCTGTTCAAGCCTGTGTTGCAACACCAGGAAGGGCAGACAGCATTCTGAAGATATCGCACATAAAACAAAGTAGATACGCACACAAGGTTAGCATCGCAGGCTTTCATATTATGCAGAATGAAGTTATTAGAATCAGGCTGATGACACGAAGTTCAGACAGTCGTTTAATGGGAGTCGACAAGAATTGGCTGAATTGAAATTCTGGGATGGACTGCTGGGGTAACGTAGTCTCTATAGACTTGCAAGTGTACTAAGAGAGCTACGAGGTGTCATATTAATTATAAAGAACTTGACTTTTCTGTACACTTCCGTGTGTCTGTGAAGGCTACTGCTCAATGACGCACTGTGAACAATGACAGCGTAAATAATTTACCGTTTCTAAAAAAAAAAAAACATTAATGCGGCAATAATTATATATTGCAGTATATAAAGCGATATAATCTGACGGGCAATGTTTCCCTTCACATTAAACAAAAACTAAAAGATTCATTGTTCAGGCATGTCTTTTAGAAGATAAAATTATTTTTCCAACGATAGATCGTAAGATAAGCTTGATTAGTTAGTTCGGGAGACACAAGAGGTAGTATACCGCGTGGTGGCCATTTTGAGGACGTCATACTGTGCTTTCCTTCAAATTACGCAGAAATTAAAAGATTTATGGCTTACATTGTTCTGGCATTTCTTTTAGCAAATTAAATACCTTACCAACAACAGATCGCACGATAAGATTGATGGTTTAGTTCCGGAGATAATAAAGATTTAGTACATCGTGTGGCGGCTATTTTTGATGACGTCACCACGGCTGTACGTCGTCACTTCCGGAAGAGTGTCTCGGCGGATTTAAAACTACAACTTATCAGCAGCTTCCATGTGCAATATGCAGCTTGTTGCCGGAACAGAAATGTTTTTGCACTAACAGTGTGCTCTATGGTGCACTACTGTGTTTGTTTGTGGCGCAGGTCACAAAGTGTGAGTGAAAGTTCTGCAGTATAGTGTGGTTTTTTGCAACAAGACCACCATCTGAGGTTGTTGTCTTCCTTTACATTTTTTTTTCAATTTTAAATCTGTTGTACCATATATCTATTTAAGTAGGCGTGGAATTGAGTTCTTGCAGGTCACAATTACTTGTCTGAGCGAGAGATGCTACAATACATGTGTTCTCCGTTTTGGTGTTGAACCATTCAGCTATTAAGACATCGTAAGGGGGCAGGCTACCTCATAGTTTTCGGAGGCTACATCGTTGGGAGCAAGCGAGACACGAAGATGCGTACTTGGGGCCACTAGCCTTTGAGATTGGGTGCCTTTATATTACTGTCTCTTATGCTACTGCTGAATATCCGGCAAAAATAATTGGGCTAAAGCCCGATTATCTCCGAAAATACTTATATGAAGTAGGAGTTTCATCTTCGAAGTCGTTTCTTCCATGCGCCAGTGCTTCCTTTATTATAAAATTTGAACCAAATTAAAACCAAATTAGAACGTTATCGCGTTTCAAACAGATAAAAACACAATCCCTGACAGATAGACAACAAAATACAAATTCAGTTGTGTATTAACGCCTCGCTTTGCTCGCTCAATAAACCGACTGGACTTACTGCCTCTCGTATGCTGCTGCTGAACATCCAGCAAAAATAATGGGGCTAAAACCTGAATATCTCTGAAAATGTTTATTTGAAGTAGGAGTTTGATCTTCGAACTTGTTTCTTCCATATGCGCCAGTGCTAATTCCTATCATGAGGTTTCAATAAAATTAAAACAAAATTAAGGTGAACGCGTTGAACACCCTCCCAAACATACAGACATACAATATTCAGTTGAGTATTAAAGCCTCACTTTGCTCAGTCAACAAGCGTATTTACTATGAAGGTAAGAACAAGTGAGAAAATTTGGTTTTCATACGTACTGAATTGTTCATAAAACTGAAATATAAATTTTGTTAAAATATTTTTGGAGTCTTCTGATGTGGGTGACCATGCGTGGTGGATCAGTAGAGACTTCGAGCTTTACCAACAAACATGCAATAAAAAGTATAATGTTAAAGCACGAATTACATCAATCAGGATGATCAATTTGATTTCATCAACAGAGCAGTAGCAATAACGTCGTCGTATAACTCTATGCTGGAGTCAGTAATTGGGCTAGCTACAAGGGGCACCGAACAAACAAAAAGGGGAAAAAGAAGGGCGTCCAACTTAATCCAGTGCTGTTACAGCGGATTTCTTACGCCCAAAATGCACAATATTTTCGGTGTGTTGGCAGTTGCTGAAATGTTTAGCAAGGGGAATCTTTTCTTTTCCAATTGCAATCTTGCAGCAGAAGGGATTGGAGAAAACAACGTTTTTTCTAGGCCTAAGAAGTCCTCCCTCAAAGCATTGGCTTGACTAGAAGCACCGTTGTTTTTACCTCCACAAAGTTTTAATCTGGTGCCCATTGTAGCTATCTCTCCAGATGCTAGCTCGTAGTCAATATGGCGTTATTGACGCTGCTCTATCGGGATGAAACTTTTTGTAATAAAGTTCTTTAGTGACTAAGCTTTTATTCCCTAAGCCACAAAACTACACCATTCCTTCCGAAAGGGGGGTAAACAAATATTGGCTAAGACATGTTAAATTCTCAGTCATTTTTGCAGACTTCTTCCACTTGGAAATAAAATAAAAAAAGAATTCGAAACTAACTCTACTCGATATGAAATGATCATGAAGACTGCCGTTTTCATACAAGTCAATCTCACCCTGATACTAGTATTGTCCTCAGTTCCCCCAAAATCATGAAATGGCCACCTTCTATCGAGTGGCTATTTGGCCTGCAAAATCGTTGCTTGGCAAAAATCACGCAAATGCGAATGCACTGTTATTGCAGCTGGTTCAATGAAAAAAAAATATTCGTTTTAAGTTCAGAGAATAAAATAATTGTTTTATCGAAATTATTGTTAATGATGAAAAGACGACAACCGCAACAAAATAAAACAAAAAAAAATAACTTTTTGCTTGGCAGGCTTTTTTTTTTTATCCAGGCGAGCAAAGTAGGCCACTAAAAATTAAGTGGTCCTCAGGAGCGCACGCATGGGTTTTTTCTTAGCGCATGAAACGTTTTTTATTTCTATCACGCATCAGCGCTTTCACCAAACATTTCCTGGAGCCGATGACCGTATCAGGTCTTTGCTCCATTTACATGATCGCCTTGAAACAAATCTAATAGGCCAGTAAATCCGTGACTTAATCCACCACAAATTGTAACAAAAGGTTTCATGGTTGTTCCTAACTGGAAAAAGCGTGCTGAATTCGAAAAAAAAACCATTGTTATCCAAGCTATCTGCTGCCGTTTTCCTGGAATAAAATAGGCTTAATTTGAATATTATAGTTACAAAAATGCATGTAATGCATGTATGGAAATGTAGTGTACCTTACATTGTGAAGGCAGTTTTTTGCTGGCACCTACTTAAAAGGATGTGCGCTCTAAGATTCTGAAGAGTGCCAGCAGGGCCGGATTTAAGCTCTTGGCCGCCTGTATATAGGCCTAACCATAATGCCGCTTTTCAATGCCCCCAAAACTTCCCCTCTCCCAGACGCTTTCGGAATGTTTAATTTTGCCCCCTCCCCCCGCCCCCCCAACCAGCACCGTTCTTAATTTGTATCTTCGTTTGCGATCCATAAAAGTGGTAGGTAAAAATAAAGTATGCATGTTACTTTTAATTATTATTTTTTTTTTTACTGAGCGCCGCTTAGTTTCACTCGCTCATGGCTACTCATTTTATCTAGCTACTACGATCAACGCATGACAAAAAAAACCCGACACAGAGTGGCCACACGATGAAAAGTTCGTAATAACGTAACTACGTTTTAAAGAAAAAGTTAGTATCCTTTCACCTACCGTATAGCACCGATCCTGTGCTCAAATGGCACCTGCTTTTAGTTAACAAATTTTTACGAAAGTCAAAGCACTCGCAAAACTAGCACTAACTATTCTCACCTACAGTATTGTTTTTAAAGCTGTCATGCCGCCCCCAAAAAAGTGCCGCTATAGGCCCGGGCCTCTCAGGCTTACATATAAATCCGGCCCTGGGTGCCAGGATGTAAACTTTGGCGACCAATATGGCACCCAACTATTATTGGATTTGTTACCATTTGGGCTACTATGCAATAACCGTTAGTGTTACACAAAAGCAGTTTGCATATCAGTTGTTTATATCTAAGGGTGGGAATGTCGTCTTTGAATCAAGGGTAATGAAAAGGATATACCACTATTAGGACCCGTTTTACTAGTAGCTGGTATCACAGTTACGGTTCAATTTTTCGCTCATTTTCAGCTTTAAACTGCTCTTGTGACGTTTCTAATTTAGATGGATGACTTCAAATAGGTTCACTCGAAAGGAGGGAATATCTTCTTTGAATAGAGGGCTAGGAAAAAGGTCTACGACTATTACGGAAAGAGCCACGCACGTTTTACTAGGGGCCAGTATCACAGTTACCGTTCAATATTTGCTCATTTTCAACTTTAAACAACTCTTGTGACGTTTATATTAGATGAATGACTCCAATTAGGTTGTTCAAAGGGTGGGAATGTCGTATTTGAATCAAGGGTAATGAAAAGGGTCTACCACTATTAGGGACCGATCCACGCCCGTTTTACTATGGGCTGGTGCGCTCATTTTCAACATTTGAACGGTATTAAACACAGAAAGCCGAAGGCTCAGCAAGAGTTAAATAAATACAGATGCAAACCTATTTAAGTTGCCTTTTGGACTTCTATGTCAGACTGCCTGAGTGGGAAATCGAGCCCACGGCCTTTGAAACTAAAGGCCGAGGTACTACTGCTGAGCAATACTGACACAGCCGAAAGGAAACGCTGCTTATGGAAGTTTTCCTTTTGGCTTTGTCAGTATGGCTCAGCGGTAGGACTTCGGCCTTTGGTTTCAAAGGTCGTGGGTTCGATTCCCCACTCAGGCATTCTTGCAGTATAAGTCCAAAAGGCAACATAAATGCAAAACTCTATTTATTCAAACGTATTTACGTTGCTTTTAGGACCTGTATGGCACTCTGCCTGAACGGGGGAATCGAATCCATGACCTTTGAAACCAAAGGACGAGGTCTTACCGCTGAGCCATACTGACACGGCCAAAAGGAAATGCTGCCAAAAGGAAATGCTGCCTATGGACGTTTCGTTTTGGCGTGTCAGTATGGCTCAGCGGTAGGACCTCGTCCTTTGGTTTCAAAGGTCATGGGTTCGATTCCCCGCTTGGCAGTCTGACATATAAGTCCAAAATGCAACGTAAATAGGTTTGCATCTGGCTTCATGTTGAACGGTAACTGTGATACCAGGCCTTAGTAAAACAGGCATGGTTTGGTCCCTAATAGTGGTAGACCCTTTTCATTGCCCTTGATTCAAAGAAGAGAGTCCCACCTTTCGAATAACTCAGGTTGGAGTCATCCACCTGAATTATAAACGACACAACAGCAATTGAAAGTTTAAGTTGTATTCACAAATTCAGACATCTATAAGCATTAAATTAGCCAAAATGGCCGAAAACGGCCCAACACGACCGTTTTTCTCAATAGCTGTGATATGTGGAAAATAGATATTGGACTACATTGTAGATTACATTATTGTAAACAACTTATATCAAACAGTTTTTGTGTAACACTAAAGGTTCTATAGTAATAGGCCAAAATGACTAAAACTGAGTAAACATTGGGTTCCATTTTTTGTCGCCATCTTTAATGCTCAAGGTTTTCAGCCTGACACCCCTCGGAATCTTAAAGAGCACATCCTTTTGAGTAGGTTCCAAAAAAGAACTGCCCTCCAAATGAAAGGTATATTAATATTCTCTTCGTATTTCCATACATGTATTAAATGCATTTTTTAACTATAACATGCAAATTAACCCTATTTTTTAGTCTATATAAGGGTCGTCAGAGGCATGTCACAACTAAAAATTTGGTTCTGAAGAATGATTTTTACAAAATGTCCAACTTGTGCACGCTGATCCTGACATTAAAACATTGAAATTGTACTACAACAAAATGTAAGCTACTGATTTCGTTTTATTTGGTTAAAAAAAAAAAAGAAATCACGAATAAAACGTAAGAAAAAAAACCACCCGCTCGCGTCATTTTTTTAGTACCACTCCCGGGAACTACGTCTGTTTGGGGACTTAGCATCGATTTGACGGCATCAAAACTGAACCTGAAATGTTTACACCGTTGAACTTTATTTTAGTGTTTAAAACATAGTTGTTAAAAACTGGAGGCGCATTACGTAAAATTATGGCTGGCAAAGGACGTTAATAATCTTAATATATTTACTTTCCATTTTAGAAGTAGTACGACTTTATGATGTTCAGGAAAATAAACGAGGGTCGGGACTCTATACCCGGAATAACTTCCAACAATGAAGTATACATGCTAGCTACTGAGTATTTTTAGTCATAAGCAATACCGGTTTAATATGTAAAATCGTTCCACTTACTATACCAAATAAAGCAGAAAATTACGTTACGTTGGGAATACTGGTACAGGTTATATAGTCTTGTCTGATTTTGGTTATAAATCAGAATGCTGCCAGGGTCTCTTTTGATGCGATCACAGTTGATGCTGGTTTTTTGCTTGCGTACTGAACGTGTATGCAGCACGCGTGGAGTATGTTAAAAGCCTGCAATAAACATTTTCGTTTTACTTTGTACGCCTGAATTTAAAAAATGTACCAAAAAATGTACCAAACGTTGCAAATGTTTGTTGTTTGTAACGTTTCAGCCTGCTTAGCAAATTGTGTACTAATTTAGCGAATTGCTGTTCAGCACATTGATTGCCTTTAGTAAATAACCTGTGTGTTGACCAGTAGATAATGCATGCCTCTGCTTTTAGATTCCAAGTTCTACCCATGACATCTACTGTGCAATTCTGGATAAGAATGACGTCAACCTGATTCGACCCCTGTGGCACTGGGCGGTTGAAGTCGGCGATCAGGCTGCTGAGCAAACTGTCATCTCGTGCATCATTGCAAATCTGGCTGACATGATAAGTGTAAACCTCTTCAAGACTCTAAGTTGGGACGAACTATGCGCCGTTGCTACAAACCTGGATATGGACCTGAAGAAGAGCTATTTCGAATTGGCTGCAGCCATTAAGCAGTGGATCCAGACGGAACCCAAAACCAGAATGAGTTATGCTCCCGAGTTGAACAGAACGCTGAGACTGGACAACACAACGCAAAAGTGCTTATTGGCGTTATTGCCTAACCTTCCAACTTTTGAAAGTCAGCAAGTATCCAACGGTACACGAAAAGGACGAAGTGGTTCTGAAGCCAAATGGCCACTTGAAAAGGTAACAAAATATTGAGGAAAGTTATATTGCCCTAGTGCTTTCTACTTTTGTTCCTACTTAAACATTCGCACACTCATTATTGCCAACCCTTTTAGAATTACCAAGTTTCGATCAGCAACCAGGAGTCGATCAGCATTGGACCTATTTGCGTAGTACGGACCAAAAAATTTCAAATCTTAATATTCCGGAAAAGTTGGTCTTCAGACCTCCTAATCACTACCCCAAAAGGAAAAAGAAAACATTTTAGGAATTGCCAGCCTGGGCTTAAAGTTTAACTAAGTCAATGGGAAAAATAGCTACTTCTGAAAAAAAAAAA
>JAHWFP010222181.1:0-22486 GCA_023313725.1 Lithobius niger | reverse complement strand
CTTCCGGTAGCACTAATTTCTACTTAATTTTACCGTTTTTTACTTCTTTTTAATTTTATTGTATTGTGATTATTTTTTTGGTATTTACTATTTACGTGAGCATATTTAAAACATGGGCGTCATCATTTACACTGTCGAAAAAATGGAACGAAGCGATTGCAGACAACCCGTGTTGCATTGGAGACATCGTTGTGGCTCATCTTTTCGGTTGCGTCATTGCATCTTGTTTTTTTTGTCCATTTGCTTTCGTAGCGCGTCTTCGGATGGCGTTGACGGCGGTTGTGTAGAGCGCTTTGCCGTCTTTGGTTTTTCAGCAGACAAAGCACCCGCAAATTTGAAGAATTTCTGTTGGAAAGTTTGGAGTATACAGTTGAGAATTAATGCTTTCAGAAATTTGAGCGTTCATTACATCCATCTTGATATCTACTAACGATGCGGTAGATTTTCGCTCTTCGGAATCTACTGGTGAGCAGATATGTGAGCAGCTCACACCACCTGTGAATTTTGTCACCTTTATTATTCCTCAACGACACGTCCGATTTTAAATTATCTTTGTTAAAACCACCTCTGGGTGTAACGCTATCAATGATGAACAAAATGTGGTTTTGATTGATGTTGTGGTTTCGTGATGTTGATGCAATGATTGCATTGGAGTGGATTCAGAAACGGGGCTCCGCTCCAATGATTTAGCGCTTTATTAAAGCTTCCGGAAGTACATCTGTGCTTTCAAACCAAAAACATAATCTAAACGGGGTTGAATACGTGTCGGTATGATGTACAAATGGTGAACTCCCGTTTCGCCAAATCCCGTTTCACCAAAAAAAAAGCTGATTAACAGTTTTGCCCTCAGGGGCCAGTCCCGTTTCGCCAAAACGAAATTGACAAAATTTTGCTTACACAAAATTTAATACCTTATTTCGATGTACTTTGGCTTTAAAAGACGAACATATAACAGAGGCAAGCAGTGGTAAAATAAGCTCAGTTGATTTATTAGCGTTTTGAAAACTGGCAATACAGACGGAAAAACGTGCGCTTTAAATATAATTGTTTAGAATGCTTGGGCGTCACGCCGTCAGTGCCAAGGTTCTCTTTTAAGTATAGTTAGTTATACACGTGATGGTTATATTTTTCCAAACGGGAATTCCCGTTTTGCAGAATCCCGTTTCTCAGAATCAAAATATGTTTCAAAAATTTAATATTGCAGAAGTTAAAGAGGCATGTTAATTGTTAGTAATTTTTGATTAGTTGTGGTTTCTGATGTTATGTGTTTAGTCGCAGCGAGCGCGGTAGCGCGAGCGAGGCACGTAATTTGAAACAAATTATTTTGCAAAATGGGATTCTGCCAAACGGGTGTTTGTCTATATAAGTCTGACCATCATCATGTTATAAATGTTCGTGTTTAAATGTTTTAAATGTTTCGTGTGCCTAAAATTTCGTGAAAGATATTTGGTGAAACGGGATTTGGCGAAGCGGGACTTAACCGTACAAATGTACCAAATTCTAAATCCTTGACCCTCATACTTTTTAAGCTGGTTAAAATTAGGAGAAATAAGACGAGACAATCGTTTAGCAGGAAACACGAAAACTAAATCATTGGAACGGAGCTTTGTTTATGAATCCACTCCAATGCAATCATTGCATCCGCATCACGAAATAACCACTTTAGCAATACAATGGCTTGGCGACCACACTAAATAAATAGGCTGGCGATAAAAAAAAAAAGATAATAAAACTACGGGAAATTATCGTTCGGCCACTCTATAGTACCGGCCCCCCCCCCCCCCCCCCCCCCAAAAAAAAAATAAAAAGGCACATGGGTTGTTCGGTTTAAGTTCAGAGAATATACCTATTAAACTTCTTCCGAAGCGGTTAATGCGTTTGGCCGTAACTGTAGCACAAACACACAGATAGACGACAAACCACTCTAGTTCGGTGTGGTCCCCACACTTGCTGGGAGACATTGACCATATCGAATCTTTTCAGCGCCATTTTACCCGCTCCTTGGCGGGTCTTCAAGGGCTTCCATATCCCACACGCCTGCAGCGCTTGAGGCTGGAATCCCTAGAACTACGACGACTGACAGCTGATCTATTTTTGGCTTTTAAGATTATTAGGGGTTTTCTCCCAATTGATGTCCCCTTCTTTGAACCCTCGAATGTGAAAAAAACACGGGGCCACTGTTTTAAACTGGTAAAGCCTAAAACCTGGCTGGACGTTCGATCTTCTTTCTTTGCGGTGAGCATTGTCAATCCGTGGAATGCGCTACCATCTAAATTAGTCCAGTCTCCCTCCCTTCGGACGTTCAGACGTGGACTCGACGAGTTCGACCTAAGACCGTTTTTAAGGAGACCAGAGTTTTGTCTGCCCACGTTACCTCCATCCCCCTAGAGAACTGTTTGTGGGACCGGCGTCAGAGACCTCGGTCCTGCCGTTTCCCTTCACACTATATTGGGTGTGACAAACCAAAATATTATAAACATTGCAAAAAATGCCTAATCGTAAAATTAAAACCGGACCTAGTTCGCTTCGCTCACTCGGTCAACTAAGGTACGTAAAAATCCTACCTTCAGGGACCTCATTCGTTGTGCGTGTTTCACCACTCTGGTGTTCTCTATAGTTCAGTTAAAGGGCCGTCTCCCCCACCCCCACCCCAGATTTAAATCGATGTTGCCCAGTGAGGCTCCCAGGAACTTTGTCAAAGGGACAAAAACTTTGGAATTCAAAATGGAGCCGAAGAATTCAGTTAAGGGATCAAGGAAGAGATAGGGGGTGCCAGCTCTGTGCAACTCATTTTCAGGAATTTTTGTGCCTTTGAACCGTTGAAAAATTTTTTTTCAGAAGTTTTTTAGTTTTGGTAAATGCCTTATTTGTCTACTTTTCCTCTTAACTGGAAGGGGGATTGAAATCGTTGCTGCGCAGTGGCGCACGCACATACTTTGTTTGGGAGGGGCATAAAAATTGGAATTCAAAATGTGGCTCAAGAATTCAGTTAAGGGGTCAAAGAAGGGGAAGGGGTGCTCTTGGATCCCTGGAAAACAACTCATTTTCAGAAATTTTTGTGCCTTTGAAACATTAAAAAAGCCAATTTTCAGAATTTTCAGTTTCTGTAAATACCGTATTTATCTATTTCTTTAAAATTTTTAACAAAGTACACTCTTAACTTCGGATCTTGGGGGGGGGGGATTGCCCACTTTGCCCTCCCCCAACCCCTCCTTGGATGCGCCACTGTTGCTGGCAATCACAAAGAAATGCACAAATCAAATCAAAGTAAAATCTCATGTGGGTTACAAAGGGAACTGAGGAATACTAGAAATACCCGCAAATCAGCGCCGTAAACATCTACGCCGTAAATGTTTTGTTAAACGGAAAAGCACCATTGTTTACAGAAAGGTGCAAAGTGCCAAGCGCGCCTTGCTTCGTGCAAACCATCTGGCACCAGGTGCTTTAGGGTTCGCGCAAACCAACACCGGGGCTCATCTCGTGGAATGAAGGAAACCTTTAAAGAGATTTCAATTATCAAAGAGTTAATTGTGGCCCCGAGGGCAGAGATATTTTTGGTCTCAAAATCCACAGTTTTCGGGCAAACAAAATGTCTTGTTAATGATCGCGCCTCTCAACCTCTCGTTGCCGGGAGCCAATCATTTAAGAGACCGCAGTATAGCGTGCAACGACATCACGGCATCGCACAGACAGAAGGAAAAGATGAAGAAAAAAAGAAGAAAAACCAAGTTAAGATCGGGAACATTAGTCAACGGAGGGAGAGCTTGTAATTAATTTCATTCCTTATCGTCATCATAATTGCGACGCGGCTTCATCAACTCTTGAACTACGAGTGGAAGAGGGCAAAGCAGTAGGGAAGGGGAATTGGAGTAGGGGCGGGGGAGGAAGCCAAGAAACGTTAATTTTGAGAACTAATGAGATTTGTGCGCATGTGTAAGTGATGCTTATTTGGTCATGTCTGTGTGTATATATATATAGGAAGAGTGCGACTGTCAGAACGGCTCGATTTTTAGCATTCAGAATCAGATGTTTTATGAGTTTTTCATAAGCGAAATTTGAGACTAAATAAAAGCGTGTTTTTTGTTGTGTGGTTTTTTTTGCACTTCTAGAAGAATTCGAAACGATTTGTCTTTGAGCGTCATTATTTTATTTTATTTTATTTTATTTTATTTTATTTTATTTTATTTTATTTTAGTTTATTTTATTTTATTTTAATTTAATTTATTGCATGGTAGTGACGCTATGCCAACACAACGCCATACTAAATGGCATATCCAAATGTACCCCAGCTACGAGATGGAGAAAAAAGTAAGGCCGTATTTACAAATTTAAAAAACAAAGTGAGCAGCGACGCTCGTGCTAGCTCCCTCCTCGAGAGGAACGATCGAATCACACTTCTGTGACGTTACCACGCTAGAGAACTCACCGCTCCACGCTGCCTCATTTATAATTCTTGTGCGCGTGAGTTTGCCGATGTTGGCCGCTATTCCGTTCCAACTATATGCTATTTCACAACTTCCCCCTTCTATAGCACCAAGATTCGATGCCATACGGGTCATGGTCAAGATATTTAAGATATTTGGCCGTTTATTTTGAGCATTCAACCTTTAGCACACCGCGTTTTCGTTTCTTGTGGCGTCGATGGAATCCGTGGATGCTGCGTACGCTTGACGCTCACCGATGTAGGTCCAGATGATATTCGCGTGACGCTTGAAAATGTTAAAAAAGCTCTCGTTGAGCCACCTACTCTACAATTGTAAATGCTCGAGCTTCAGCATTGAACATGGGAAAAGCTGTTGTTGCAAGCGTTTTGCATCAAAATCAACTCAATAAATGAAGCCTCGGTCCCCCTAGTACGCCGCGAGCTTTGTCAGGGGATTCCGGCGACCACGAGGAACGCGAGCACTAACATCCCAGTGGCCAGTGTCTCCGACTCCAAACCAAGTAGTTGCAGGTTCGAATCCCACGACTGACCTCAGTTAAATAAAAAAATAAAAAATCACTGGCATTAATTTAATGAGGGCATGAAAGGGTTTTGATAACCCACAATTTTTTTTTATAACTAACACCCGTGCAACAACCCACTGCTCCACCACCCCTGCTCCGCTACTTGACGGCTTCACCACATGACATTACAAAGAGCGAATTTTCATACTACGCAAGAAATTGAAACCCGTACGAAGACCCCCAACACAAAACAGTAAACAGACACATTTGCGGCTTGTGACATTTTTCGTACTGCACGATTTAAAAAAAAAAAGTCGCTTACTTTGTTGACCTGTTTGTCACTTACTTCGTTGATTGGTAGCTTACTAGGGTACGGACATTTCGAAACATGCCTAAAAAAAACGATGAACCATTCACCTGAAAACGGTTCCGACCTTGGAACCGAAACGTCGTTATTTCGTTGTTTCACCAGCACTTGATGGCTACTCTGTATGTGTTTTTAGTTCCTACAGAGCAGTGACACGACGTAGTATTATTTTGTATAACTATATGGTGGAGCCTTAATGGGTTAGCTGCAAGGGGCACTGCAGAGAGAATCAGAAGGGCGTCGTACTGAAGCCGATGCTGTGGAGAGTGGTTTCTTAGACCTAAAACGCGCGATGTTTGTTGTTGGAGAAAACAACGTTATTTTAAGCCTAAGACATCCGCCTTCCGTTGTTTTTCCCTCCATTTTTATGTAGTGCACCTTGTAGTTATGCCCTCCAAAACCCATACTGGTGCCAATATGGCGGCAAATGTCACTGCTTGAACGTTTTGCACTCTAACTTTTACCTACTTAAACGCTAAAAAAATGTCAGCCGTACCTTAAACACGAAATTCGCAATATGGACAGAAGAAGAAAGTTGGCGAAGTCTGCACGCGAGGTGCAGGCGATAGTTCCTTACGAATATCCTTTTCCATGCATGACGTCATCGACGTCAGCTTTTCTGCTTTTACCACGTATAGGAACAATGCGGATTGAATTTGATATTTTTGAGCGTAAATTTTCCGTCTGCTCAATTGAGTGCCATCTTTTAAATACCTAATTGGTTTGTTTGTTTGTTGGTCATATCGTGAATATTCATGTGAAATTGTTATTTTTTTTATGATAATAACGCTTGGTTGAAGCAATCGTAACTTCTATACCATGCACCTCTAATCGTCAGGTGGACGACTGTGAGCGCAGTTTCACGCAATAAACTTCGGCGTTAATATAGAACGCTGCTCAATTTACATCGTTCAAATTAGCACAGGGCGAAACTTCAATTCTTACTGTAAACATCCGTTCAGGTAACGATTAGAGGTGCATGGTATAGAAGTTACGATTGTTTGTTTGATTCGTTCGTGGCACGTAATCCGAGCCAGTTGCAGCTCATTATTGCGAAATGACAAGTGAAGCGGATCAAGGCCATTCCTATTGAAGCTAGCATGGATCACTTGTTCGCAGCCGGCTAGGCTCATCCAATAGGAAAGACGCTTCCAACGGGTGACAGCCGTCAGCCTAATAGCCAACAACCAACGGATTTAGCCTAGACCATAGATTCTTGGGCTTAAAGCCAAGTAACCTAAAAGGTTTTCTTGTTCGGATAGCTTACATTCCTAGACAAGAAGTTTATAACCGGAAGTTTATAACCGGAAGTTTCCATTCAGGAATTTACATAACTCGTGTGGTATTCTTATTTTCAATTCGTTGCCAACAAAAACTCACGAGACATTAATAATTGTGACAAATAAAAAAATATTACATAAAATATAAGCCGAATTTTAGCTTGACGCCAGCCATCTTTGCCTGAATCGATTGTCTCTGCCAAATGAATAAGTATAATTGTTAGCTTGACGCCAGCAACCTTTACCTGAATCGTTTGTCTTTGATAAATAAATAAGTTTAATTACTAGCTTGATGTCAGCCACCTTTGCTTCAATCGATTGTCTATGATAATTAAATAACTTGAATTTTTAGCTTGACGCCAGCCACCTTTGCCTGAATCGACTGTCTCGGAAAAATAAATAAGTCGAATTGTTAGCTTGACGCCAGATTGCTACCTTTGCCTAAATCGCTTGTATTTGCTAAATAAATCATTTGAATTGTTAGCTTGACGCCAGCCACCTTTGCCTGAATCGATTGTCTCTGAAAAATAAATAAGTCGAATTGTTAGCTTCATGCCAGCGACCTTTGCCTAAATTGATTTTCTCTGATAGACAAATACAGATGCAAACATATTTCTGTACCTATCATACTCGGCTATATGTATGATTGAAGTCCTCAATCCAGCAAAATTTCCTGCTAAATGTCTCCGGTCCCTGTTCAATATTTTTCGAACAAACTTGGCCAGATAGTAGATAGTAGGGAAGGCATATTTATTCCAAAACATGCAATTCTGCACAAGAGAAAAGTAGGGACCCATACTTAACTTTGATAAATGTTCAATTAGTGTTATTGTTGTTGTTGTTGTTGCTTTCCCACCGTTTGAGAAACAACTACTGCACCTATACCTAAAATCTGAAACATTATCTAAGCCTGAATTTTCGTTCATTCATTCTCAAAGAGATCACTTTTTCAATTGGTTGAGCTATTCCGGAGTTGCGGGATCCTGAACGATCGGTTTTATTGTTTTACATCACTGTTTTAAACATTTAATTAGGGAACTATGGCAATCAGCCAACGCCAACCGCAAGGCATAGACTGAAGAATAAAGAAATGCTAACATTACTGGTGAGCTAACAATAGATATAAAAAAAAAAAAAAGGTACACGGAATAGAAACAAAAATATCAAGTGTACCGTAAAAAAAGGATTATTAGCACGGCCAGAATTTAGTGCTTATTAGAGTTCGTGTTGCACGTGAATTTTCAAAAAGTGGACAGGAGGCATGGCCCCAGAATGCAATGTTGCAACATTTGTAACAACGGAGCAACAATAGGTGAGGCGAACAAGACCGAACTAGACTGAGTTCACTTAAACAAGGTGTTACGATGCTTGGGAGCGGGAAAAGTGACATTGACGTTACATCTTGTTCCAGTTAACATTGTCTTTTTTGTGGAGAACGAAAATAAAATGGCCTTGGCCTTTGCTTACATCTTCAAGTTTGAAACCTTAGGGTGCGAAGTCTTAAATTGAGCGGTCGACATAACTGTGTAACTTATTTATTGTTCAATGCGGGCTTCGGGAGGCCAATTGAATTGTTTCCGCGATTGTTTGCCATGAAACTGCACCTGTCTGCAACAATCCAGAATCCCATCGAAATGATACACGCTGAATCTAGACACACGCTAGTGTGTTGCCATCAAATAATAAACAAAACATGGTATAAAGCTTGGACGGAACCTGAACAATAATGGGGAGCATCATCTCATTGTGTATTCATTCGATAGGTGATCAAGACAGGAATAAACTGCTGAAATTTTTATTGTTTGCTGGATGTCTACCGTGGTTCTTTCATAGCCAGTCAGGGGCTGACTTTTATTTCTTGTAATAAATATGCATTTGTAATGTTCCATTTGTTTGCAAACAAAATTGGGTGAACAGTGCATATACCGACACATGAAAGACTAGACCATGCCAGGTACAATAAAAAGGAAGAGAAAAAATCCAACAAATTAACTGACAAAAAACGGTTTTGCCGTTTAGGAAAAAAGCTCTAGAGCTCGTAACCCCATACTCACAGCTGTGATGGGACACGAATAAAAACGCATTACAGTTCCCTCGAACGCAACTAACTATAATTTGAACTCCATTTCCATGCAGTGAACAAGGATTGTGACATGCCAGCCTCCATGCGCACGGTTACATGTACATCACTAATTAAACAATCAAAACGATTGGATATTTTACACCCAAAAAAAAAAAAACAATATAAAAAAAAACCTGTATATACACAAATTATACGCACACAAACATGCATACGCACACAAACATTAAACATTGCGTTCACTTTCTGATATAACCACTGAGTAAAAAGAGTCCTTGCTCCCTGGATTCGTTTAATTCATTGTGTTCCAGTGAACTCTAATCCGTTTTTATTCGTGTACCTTCATAGTTGTGATATGGAGGTACGAGATCTAATGTTTTTTTTTCAGTTAAGTTGATTGAAGTTTCATTTTATTTGTTAAAATAAAATGCATAATTTTAATTTAAAATACCGGAGTCGCTCGCTCCGCTCGCTCATTCCGCGTCGTGTCGCTGCTCTCGAAGAGCTTTCATGCTGCTGCGAACTCAGTTCAACCTCCGTTGGCCTTGCTCGCGCTAGGTATGCTCCGTTTGCAAATTACTTTTTTTTTACACGGTGCCTTCGGCAATATTAGCCCCCCCCCCCCTCATTTAATTTGTCGTTCGGTCGGTAGATGGCATCGTATGTTCACGCTGCTGGCCGTTGCGTTCCGGGCGCAGCTACTATCTCAGCGGGCCTTGATTGCTACTCTTATAATTTGCCGTTTCGTCGGTAGATGGCGGAGATGGCATCGTATGTCCTGCTTGCTGCTGCGCTGCAGATGCAGATGACTGCGTTGCGGATCTTGTGTAATTATATATATAGATAGATAGATAATCTAATGTACAATTGAAAAAACTGCATTTGTTTAAGTCCTGTAGTGCTTTAAGAATATTGTCAAGCGTATTGTGCGAGTTTTCTGTAGTAGGGAGCGCACGGCCTCGGATCCGGGCTCCCTAGAATAAACACACAGTTGATTATTTAAATGGAAAATAATTAATTTTTCATCAGTGTACATTTTAACAAGTAAAGGGCAATTTCAATCATGTAATCTTTTTTTTATGGCACATTTGACGTTATTGTTTGTGACGTTTCTTTATCACTTATTGAGCGTATTTGGCTTTCCTTACGCTTGTCTCTGCTTCAACTGTTGCAACTTTTAAACTTGGAATTGATTGTTTTTTGGACCAGACTTGTATAAGAATTTGATTATTTTTTCCTCCGACAATTTTGGGTGCTTTGTGTACTGAAACAGGTTTTCTGATTAATTATTGTTTTTTGTTATGTTGTTTGCTTGATGATTTAAATTTATGAATATGTAAATATGTAAATGCATTAGACCTTGGTATTAATACGGATATTATAATATATATATATATAATAAAGGTTTTCCTCCATTTAGGGGGGAAGGATCCAGAAGGGTTGCGGGGGCATCCTCTCATACTGGTCCCACTAAAGCGCAATGCGGCATCACAGATAAGATCTTTTCAGAAAACTCGAGAGGTCAGTACAATTCAACTCCCGCCGAAAGACACTCAGAGATGGAGCAGAGACTGCAGCCTCGGAGAGGGAATTCCAAGGAGCCATTACCCGACTTGCAAAAAAAAATTTTCGACAGTCCAAGTTGCACTTCGGAACCCTCAGTTTCATAGAGTGGCCCCTAGTAATATCCGTAGTGCAGAAGTCAAAAAAAGGCAATTCCACAGGCAACAGACCATGAAGAACTTTAAATGTCAACATTAGGTCGGCCTTCAAGCGCCTCAACTCAAGTGGTTCGAGGCCAAGTAACCTCAGACGTTGGCCAGGAGAACTGTTGCGCGGGCCACGCAATGAACGCGTAAAATACCGTTGGACAGATTCTAACTTATCAATGTCCTGAAGGAGGTAAGGCGACCACACTGGACTCGCATACATTGAAAGCCCAAACCAACGTATGCCTATTCGAGGACACAAAACACCTCTTAACAATTGCAAGTCTGGCAATATTATCCTGTTTGACTTTAAAAAACTTTCGAATCGTTGGTACATTCAAAACTACTTTTAAAACTTAAATTCTATGGATTTGGCGGCAAATTACTGGAGTGGGTTGGAGCTTTCATTACCGGCCGTACACAACGAGTGGTGATCGACCGCGAGTTTTCGGATTTAAGTAAAGTCATCAGTGGTGTACCACAGGGATCGGTTCTCGGCCCATTGTTGTTCGTCCTCTTCCTCAATGATCTGACTTCTAACAACACAAAGGTGAATCAAGAAAATTCGCTGATGCCCTAAAGTTGCACTCCCCAATTATTTCGGAATTTGATAGTTTTCTGCTGCAATGGGAAATTGATTCGGTGTATTCTTGGTCGGATGGATGGCAACTACCACTCTCTGAGGACAAGTGCCAGAGCTTCTCTATTGGAAATGCACCAAACTCTGTAAACTATTCGGTGGGTAATTCAACCCTGAAAGTTACCACAAAAAATGTTAAGGACCTCGGAGTTTGGTTTCAATCTGATCTTAAATTTTCTACACATTGTAATTACATCACATCGATGGCTAACCGCAGATCCGCTATTGTCCATCGCTGTTTCACGTCTGGAAATCTAAATACCAAACTCTGGGCATTTAAGGTGTATGTCCACCGACTTCTTGAATATGCTTGCCAAGTCTGGTCACCTAGCCTTTTAAAAGATATCGATCACGTTGAATCGGTCCAGAGGCGGTTTACAAAATTGCTCCCGGGTTTGGGCAGAGAGTCGTACAGCAAACGTTTAGAAATTCTAAAATTGGACACACTTGAACTGAGGAGATTAAAAGCCGATTTAATTCTAACCTACTAAATTCTACATTGCTTGTTGCCACTCGAGTACCCTTCTTCGAGCTTAGTACTGAGACAAGAACTAGGGGCCACCGATTTAAGCTTATGATTCCCAAATTTAATCTAAATTGCAGGAAATCCTTTTTTGCCGTGAGAGTCGCTCCTGTGTGGAATTCCTTAAGTGACAGCATTGTCTCGGCCTCGTCATTAAAAACCTTTAAAAGATTGTTGAACGGGTGTTGCTTGAAGGCACACCTACTCCGTCCGGATAACTGTCCATGAAAGATTCATATCCGCTTCTTTTCCCACCTTAACCAATTCAAAATCCTCACAACGCTGTCATCTTTTGATGTCATGTTTAATGGTACCTTGCATTAGTGAGTATGGTTTTTCCAGTTGACAACGTGTCCTATGATTCTGATGTTTTTAAAACATGATTTTTATATTTTGATGTTGCGTTTAATAGCCCGTTGCAGTGGGTATGGTTTATACAGTTGACGATGTATCCTACGATACTGAGACGTGATTTCAACGATGTGCCCTCTCTTAGTTAACTTCCGGTAAGGTGTTAGTGGTCCCTCTGGGAATCCTTTCTTACCGTTTTGCTCATTTTACTGACCAATAAACACATTATTATTATTATAATATTAAATGTTAACATTTTTTGTATTCATATGTCTAGTGTTATTGCCTACAGCACGTTGTGGAAACAGTCCAATTCCGATCACTGAACCTGACTGTTAACTATGTTATTAATAACTTAATTAATTAAAAGTGTGTGCCGTCTACCTGTTTTTCGTGGATCCTGCGCGCAAACAGCCTTTGCAACGTTTACTTGCGTTTACATAGCAAAACCGCATTGGACGTGGAAAGAAAACCAAAAAAATAACAGCGTTTGAAACATTTACATTCACGTGAACTAGTGTTGCAAAACTGAGTAATTCTGGAAATCCAACATGGAGGCACATATCTTTAAGCTAGCATAAAGGGAGAGGGTTGACTGGTTATCGTTCAACGCATTGACTCGCAACGCAGCCTATTCCATCTTGGAGTCTGTGTCTTATTACCGATAACCAGCCAATTCAACAGGTACATTGATATTCAACAGGTTACAAAAACTCCTTTGCAGAATAACTGAAAATGACTCAAAAACAATCAGTGATGTAGCATAACCAAAAACGTTAAACGTATAACAACAACAACAAAACATCAATCAGAATACAAAAACGAACTCGTTTGAGGTTTAAGGTGGGGTTTAACTCACCCGAAGTCAAAACAGCAACGGAACACAAATAAACTTTCCTGTAAGGTGTCACTACCGCATTATTGCTGTTTCCTGTTAAGTTTTACGTACTGTTTAGTCCATGTGAAACCTTACTGCTGTATTCGTATGTTTTTACAGTTTTTACTTTAGAACACGACAGATCAGATTGGTTCATTCTGCCTCGCTAAATGACATCGCTGAAAAATCGGACAAAAAAACCATAGTCTTATAGTGTCCGTGGCCTATCTTGAGTTCTACGCAGAACGAACACAGATAATCGATTGTACGTTTTTAGTCGCAGAGTGCCTTGTTGATATCCAAGATGGTTACAAAAATAATGGCGGCCGTCGATTAAAGCCGCCCCCTCCGCTCATAAAATACTAGCAGGACTCAAGATGTGCCGCGCACACAATAGTGTGCTTAGTACACACCTACGGATCAAGTAATTCCGGGTTCGTGCGACTCCTCGAAACCTGGAAATGTTGAAAATAAAAGTGAAATACCCAGTCCAGAAGCGTTGAATATGAAGTCATGAAAAGTGGTGTATGTATCAATAGGATGAACGGAAAGGAAACGACTTGACCTGAATGACGCTGAAAACTTTAGGTCCGAAAGTAGGCAAGTGTGCAGACTATATTACACACTGTATTATTCTTAGAATAGTTTTGAAAGTTGGGATATGGTTTTAATTTTATTTACGTGTCTAATGGGTGAATACAGCAGTAAGGTTTCAAGTGGAGTAAACAGTTCAGGAACACTGCGGTATGAGAAACCTTATAGGAAAGTTTATTTGTGTTCCTTTGCTGTTGACTTCGGCTCAGTTAAACCTTACCTTAAACAGCAAACGATTCGTTTTTGTTTTCTAATCCGTGATACTTTGACACGCTGTTTTCTGTGCTCGTTGCAAATGTACTGAATTTCGCTCACTTCGCTCGCTCGTTCAGTCCAAGTCTTTCTCGCGATTCTGAATTTCTGGAAACTCAGCATCGCGAGGCCTAGGTAAATTTTTTTTCCTGGCTACGGCCCTGGCACTACTTGACAATACCATATCGTTTTGTTTTTCTCCTTCTGCAGTGGTTATGGCATTTTCTTTCGAAAGTTGTGTCGACGAACGTACAGACACACAGACTGATCCTTATCCTTTGTCCTGGGGCACTGCACTGTGACTGAGGTTGGCGACGGACCTGGCTGTCGACGGACTATTAACCCTCAATTCCCCGCCCCCTTCCCCTTCTGAATAGCATTCGAAACGAAAAACGGCATTATTTGAAGAAACACACTCCACCAACACTTAATCTTCCACGTGTCTGTTTTTTTCTTGTCTACTTAGTTAAAAAAGGAGCCAATTTAAAAGTAGACGTCAGTTTTGATGCTAAGTTTGATAGACGGTTTGTCAGTTCACTCATTCAATACCCGCATCAACGACGTCATTACGTCGTGAATCCGACGGCAAACAACAAAATAAAAAAAAAAGAAAGAATTAAAGCTAATTTTTTGTGTGCTTGTCTTTATCACAAAGAGTCATGACGCAATCAATGTTCGTTTGCATAATCACTATGGATTTTAAAAAAGAGATGGGCTTGGAATGAGTTTCTCCATTTGTCTAATTTCACAACGAAAACCAATTGTTAAGAAGGATAGAATAAAGAAAAAAGGGAGGTCTTGAATCTGATAACATGCAAATTGGCAGCGCTGCACTCAGGGGGAAGGATGATCGACTGCTCTTAGAAATTAAATTGACGAAAAAACGAGAAATTCTTTGAACATTTCAATTTTTATCTTCTTTTATCTGTCTTCAGTATTTTATCTGACAGATTGGACTCACACGTCTGCAAATTGCGCAAGAACGGTATAATATTCAGTTTGGCAGGTACAGACTTACAAACGTCACTTATAGTGTCACTTGTCGGCGTCCAGGGAATTTTAACACCTATCCCTTAAACACATTTATTTAATTTCCTTGTTAGAAAATTGCAATTTGAAATACTTTAAAGTTTAAATAACGTGCGAGCACTTACATCCTTTATTAGAAAAGGTTTGACCTCTGACTCCATTTTGAAGCCGAAATTTCGATGATGCTTAATTTCTCCGCCGTCTTTCAACATTTTCAACTGAAATGCGGTTATATGAGCTTTGTGGGACTTCGCCAAAACGTTTACCAACTTTTATTAATTTCCGGTGTGCCACATTTGGAGAGATATGGACTTAAGCTGGTATCGTGAGTTCATTTTTGTCTTATACGGTGAGGAGGATGATGATGGTGGATTTCTCTGGACACCTTTATACAATGGTCTCAACAAACCTGCAAACAAACAACCCAACAAACCACCAATACAACGAGACGGGTGAATTTCGTGGAAGAATTTGGAGTGGCTAAGTTACTTTGGTGAGGGGTTAGTAGAAGGCAATGAGGAAGAAAAATTCGAAACGACATAAGTTGATTAGCTGACATTCAAGTACTTAAGCGATGACATTAAAGACTTGAGGTAACATTGGTCCTATAGGAGTAATTTGGAACATTAGGGTCCAGAAAGGGTTAAAACAAAATGGCCTGCCTTAGCCAAAAAGTAGGCCGGGTTGCTGATCCGTCCGGGTGGGAGGTGGACGGATGGAGAAGACGATCTTCCAAACCACAGGCGGCGCTAGGTGACGTCTTGAGATACTTCCCGTTACCACTGCCTTATTCTTGTTAACAACCAGTCTTGCTGGTGTCCATTGTTGATGCTACATTCATCTGGATTTGTACAACTCTTTCATTGTTGGACCATTGTTGCGGCAGTAGATTTATATCATGAAGACACACTGCTGCAAGAATGAAACCGTTGTCTTACCACTAGTAAGAACCACGGCTAGGCGTGGGTTTCTTACTTACGTAAGTAAGAAAACGAAGGTCTTTGGTTCTTACTTAAGTAGCAAAAATACAATCGCTGTCCATATTTACGTATCCCAAAAAGTTTCGAAAGTAATATGAAACTATTTCACACTTTAAATTAACAACTATTTATTTTTAAAATAAGCAAAAAGAATTCTAGACATAGCAAACGAAGGCGTGGGGTTCTTACTTACGTAAGGAAGAAAACGAAGGCCTTTGCTTCTTACTTATGTAAGTAAATCTAACCTACTGCTGCTATCAATGTTTGCGTATCAGTATTTACGTGTCAATGTTTCCAAAATAATACATTTATTATAGCAGAAAAAAGACCCAAAGGTAAGAGTTAAAATTGATTAAAATGGCATTTATTTGCAGTTATTGAGTTTTAAAAACGGAGTTGGAGCAAAAAACATTCCCGACAACAATGACTCGTTATGCTATCACAATAATGGCTCGGTTACTAACAATGCATATCTATGTTGTCAAAATATGTTCGACGATGGCTCGGCAACAATGCACTAACACTGTAGCTTTATTGCAACAATGGCTCACGCATTAAAGATCCAACTCGTCGTTGTACAAATATGTTAGACGATGGCGTTCGGCAACAATAAGACAAGACTTTCGCGTTATTGCCTCGTGGCTTCGCCACTCGGGTAAACAGCGAAAGTCTTACCTTGTTGCCTAATGCCATCGTCTAACTGATACTAAACGCAAACAATCGTTGAGTCTATGACGTGACGAAACGTGACATCGATTATCCCCCGCCAGATAGCTTGAGAAGTATAGGATATCGCCCGCTTTCCGAGTGCTGGGATCTAACAATGTCGAGGGTGCGCAGCGCCCGAGCCATTGTTGGATTCCAGCATGAGGAAAGCGGGCGATATCCTTCTCACCCGTTTTGAAGCCATCAGTCCGACGTACATTGTTGTGCGCAAGTAAGCGCGAGTGGAATACATTGTTGCGTTTAGCCAGAAGAAAGTTTGTGTAGAATATTGGTTAAGACGCAATGCTACACGCAACGAAAAAAGGCAACCTTTAATTTTGAAAGCGGTTGCAATGCTGTAATTAACATGTTTTTCAACGATTTTTTTTTACGTTTGAGGTGGCGTTGTTTTCAAAAATTGTTCCATGTAATTAATTATATTCGGTTCCTTTTTGTCATTTAATGAAATCAACGTTTGGAAAGCAGCAGTTGCAATGTTGTGAATTGCTGAACGTTTTTATTTTTGTATCTGTTATGTTTTTTTTTATTTGTTTCGGTAAATTTATTACATTTGTTTGTTTTCTTCCATTTTCATTTAACGCAAACGGGGGCTGGGATCCACGTGGAGTGCTGGGCCCTCCGCCGCGGATCCCAGCACTCCTCGGCCTCGTTCATTGTTGCAATCCCGTCGTGCTGTATTGTTGTAAGAGGACTGAGAGCTTCAAAACGGGTGAGAAGCATCCATAGACGCTAGAACAAACGATATATTGGCCCCAGGGCATAGGGGCAGTTGTGTGAGAGTGCATTGGAGACTGCGTTGTGGCTCATCTTTTCAGTTGCTCTTCGCATCTTATTTTTTTGCCCATTTGCTTTCATAGCGCTGGATGGCATTGTTTCGTAACAACAGGTCCGATATACCATTTCTTTTTTCACAAACCACCTCTGGGTGTGCCGTTATCAATGTGCAAATCAGGTTTTAATAATGTTGTCGTTATTGCGTGATGCACCATTTAAAACCAACCAACAAACAAACAAACAAATCAAAAAACCACTACTTCCATTGTCGACTTAATGGAGCAGGCTCCGCTTTTTTGCTCTTTTTCTGGGTTTCCCGTTTTCCACTTCCAAACATTTATTTCCAAACTCAGAATGCTCAAACATTCCGTGAAATGAGCATGTGACGTATGTTAGAAACCACGTAAAACCAAAACTAGTGTAAGGAAGCCATCAAGTTTCCAAAAAGGTTCGCCCTTTGGAAGTAGTTTTATTATCCAACCAAGGAAAGGCCGCTAAGGTAGCTACCTACTTAGCTAGACATATAATCATTAAAATTATATTAGTTTAAAATAATATTTATATGCTAAAATCATTTTAAAACACAAAACCCCCAGTAAAATTAACATTTCCCCTTGTACTTTCTAAACAATAAGAGACAGCTGCTTAGGATTAAGACCATTGGAAAGCTGGCGAAAAAACCTTCAAAATGGTGTATTCAAACGTCAAAATCGGTAGACGAGAAGTAAAAATATCTTCAATTTGGTTTATTAGCAATCTAACTGAAAACTGCTAATGACGTCATGGTATGATCGGGAAAACTAATCAGAATGAAAGAAACTCTTCAAAATTCTTTGCAACTTCCCTCACGGTACTTGTTTGTTAGCTGAGCTGGCAATTCTAGTTACCAATCTATCTGAAAACTGTTCATGACGTCATAGTTTGATCGGGAAACTAATTACAAAGAAAGAAAATTTGACCTGCCAAAATAAACTTTGATGAACAAACTGTGACGTCATGAACAAACTATGACCTCGTTGCTGTTTAGCATCTTGGTTCTCGGCTATTGGCCCATTTTGTAAACTTCATTATTCCTCAACAATATGGCCGATTCCGGATTTTTTTTTTTTTACAAACCATCTCCAGGTGTACCGCTGTTGATGCAGTGGTTATTGCGTGATGCGATTACAAAGATTGCATTTGAGTGTATTCATAAGCGGCGCTCCGCTCGGCCTTCCGCCTCACTTCGCTCCAAAAATGAACATGATTTCCCGAGTATGCAGCATGACAAACCACGAAAGCGAAATTTTAAATTTTCCTATTGCCAAAGAAGAGTTCGCGGTATACCAAGACTTCAAACAATGAAGATAACTAAACAAAAAAGAGAACGTTTGGCGTTTACGGTAATGTTTAACCAAACCGATGTCAAAGCAATTAAGAAGCACAAACAAACGGTTTTTCGTAATGGTTTTGAAAACACAATATTACTGTTGAATAAATATAGATGCAAACCTATTTACGTTGCCTTTTGGACTTATATGTCAGTACTGCCAGAGCGGGGAATCGAACCAACGACCTTTGAAATCGAAGACCAAGGTCCTATTCTGTTTAGAATACTGACTCGTCCAAAAGGCATCTTTCAAGCGTGTGACGGAGGAAGGAAAACATACATGGCGTTATGATAGAGTAGACTGGTCTAAGATAAATGATGATCTTGAAAATCTCTATGCTAGGTTTCCTACTTGTGCATTAAAAAGAGAGGGCGAAAGCAATGGGCTATTTTTCAAGTATGACATCATGCATACTATACATAAATACACTCCGCAAGCACGTATCAAGTCTACTAAAGACAAGCCTTGGGTAAACATCGCAATTAAAGAAAAGCAGTAAGGAAGGGAAGAAGACTAAGGCAGCAAGCCAGGAAATGTCGATCTGCTCAAGTGTGGGCAAAAGCAAACCACCAAAATTAAGTTGTTAAAGAGTTACTTAAAGAAAGAAAGCAACAATATATGGAGAACTTGGGTCTTACATTAAAAATCAATCCAAAACGTTTTTGGGCTTATGTTAAGCAAACAAACGCACACAAATGCGGCATTCCATCCATTCTTTCTGAAAATGACTCACTTGTTGACGATACTGCGCCTGCAAATGAATTTAATAGTTTCTTCGAGTCTGTTTTTACGAAGCCATATAACGGGGACCCAACACCTACTTTGCCTTCCAGGTGCACTGATTTTATACCTGATATTGACATTGATTATGCCGGTGTTTTGAAACTTATTTCGAACCTAAAGGACGGTAAAGCGGCTGGTCCAGACGAGATTGTTGGTTATATGCTGAAAAGCACAGATGCAGTAAGTGAAAAGTATTTGTTGCATATTTTCAGGCAGAGCTTGAGGGAAGGAGTCGTGCCTAAAGACTGGAAAATTGCTTGCAGTTGTGCCACTGCACAAAAGCGGGAAGAAAAATGTAGTGAGCAACTATTGCCCAGTATCATTGACTTCTATATATTTGCTGCAAAATGATCGATTATGTCCTTGTTAGCCAATCTAGTGACACACTTGGAGCTGAATAACCTTCTCTCTCAGAAATAGTTTGGTTTCCGAAAAAGAGCGTCATGTGAGCTGTTGCTTCTTGATATGTTTCACAGCCTTGCCAGTGGTCTCGACGAGGGAGCTACGGTCGACCTTGTAGCGTTAGACGTGACCAAAGCATTTGATTGTGTGCCTCACGACCTATTGCTTTTGAAACTTAAAAGCTATGGTACTTCTGATCAAATTGTTGAGTGGTATCGTGCTTTCCTTCAGGACAGGGAGCAGTTTGTTGTGGTAAACGGTGCGAGGTCGTCAGAAGCACTAGTCTGGGGTGCCACAGGGTTCTGTTAGTGGCCCTATTCTGTTTATAGTGTACATAACTGACTTAACTGAAGTTATTGAATCCAACAAAGCACTTTTTTTGCAATTGATTTTACCTTGTACAGCATTATATCTGGGGCTGTTGATAAGTAGTTGTTGCAGGATGCTTTAGATCGCATCACTGACTGGTGCGCGAAGTGGAAAATGAATCTGAATGCAGGCAAGACGAAGGTTTTATCTGTTTGCAGAAATAAAAATGTGGTGATTCCTGAATACAGTACGAGTGGTGTAGTGCTCTCAGGTGGTGGATAAACTGTTCATTTTGGGAGTTCAAACAAAACAACAAGCTAAAATGGAATGACCACATTTTGAACCTGTGTGCTAAAGCAAATGCCAAAGTCGGATTCATCAACCGCTTACTTCGCGCCACTCCACCACGAGAGGTGGTTTTTAATGCTTTGGTCAAATCAAAACTTGATTACTGCAGTGCAGTCTGGGACACTGATTTTCAATTTTTAATTGTTCTTGAAGGGGTGCAGCGTCGTGGTACCCGGATGGTGCTAAATGAATTCACGTATGATATATGCGTTTCTAGCATGCTGAATGGCAGCCATTGAGCGTTTGCAGAAAGGATAAGCGACTTGTATACTCTTCCACAAGATATACCACGGATACACTATCTTGAATCCTGTTGATTTTCTGGTTTCCCCCTGACTACGTGGTTGCCCCTGACTCATGCAAAAGAGGTTAGGAGGTATCAGTGCAGACAGGGACGACGCTAAGGGGGGGGGGCGGCCCCCCCCCACAACTTTTTGGGCGCCCCCCCCCCCACCCTCCTGGCGCCCCCCACTCATCAGATCAAAATAAAACGTTAAACGAAGAAAATTCTGGTTATTTATTAAGAAAACTACGTTAGTTTCTTTCAAAGCAACATGAAGGACTGGAGGTTACATCAATAGAGCCAAGTTGTTACTGTGAGAGTTGAAAGATCATCTTCTTTACAGCTGGATTTAAAATGTTCCCAAAAAATAGAGTATGAAGCAGTTAAGAACGTTCGGTGTGAGAAAGAATTACAAGAGTGTTATTTTAATTTTTTTTTTTTGGTGGGGGGACCGCTAAAGTTGAATTTTTTAGTTCACCCCCCTGGCTAAAATTGCTGCCCTACTGCCGCCTTCCCAATAAAGTATTTCTAGCGTCGCCCCTGAGTGCAGAACAAATGTTTTGGCTACTTCTTTTTTCCCAAAAACTATCCGTGACTGGAATGAGCTAACAGGTGAAACTGTACAAAATCAGAACTTGATTGCTTTTAAGAAAAGCTTGGTTGCTCAGTATTCTCGTGTACTATGCAGCCAATGCTTGGTTTTATGGGTTATTTATTTTGGTAAATTTGATGTCGTTCTAATGCCTTATGGTGCTCCGGCTAGGTTAAAAAAATAAATAAATAAATAAAAGAGGTTAGCATCTATATTTATTTAACAGTAATATTGTGTTATCAAAACCTTTACGAAAAACTTGTTTGTGCTTCTTAACTGCTTTGACCTAGGTTTCGTTAAACATTACCGTAAACATTAAACGTTCTCGTTTTTGTATTTATTTAGCTCTTGTTGAGACTTTGACTTTCCGTCTTTAAACAGTATTACTGTAATGTTTAGTCCACATGAAACCTTGTTGCTTTCTAAGGTTTCAAAGTGCATCTGGTGAACGTATCGTTTGTATTTGCGATTGTATTTCTATTTTTACAAAAACGTAACTGCTCCTAGTAATCGCCATTTTAAGAAGAATATATTTATAAAATCCTAATAAATAAATATAAAAAAAAACGGTGAAAACTTAGTGTGTTCCATTACAAAGGGTTTCTAACCCTTCATTTTACGATTTTTTTTATTTTCAAGGAAATTACCTCTAGATAAACTAGTCTTAACATAAACTCCTACATAATTACTATAGATTAAACTACTAAAAAACCAGACAGCAAAACTTTAGACTGACCCAGGAAAGCAAGGCGATTAGACACGCGAGTTAAAGGTTTTATGCTAACAATAAAAAGTGACTACAAAGCGTCTCCATTTTTTTTAACCATTCTTCTTCCACGTTTTAGAGTCACGGCCTTTCTTCTTTGGTTGTGAAGATCGGCAACAAATCCTTTTCATAAAAACGAACCAACTTTGTAAAATACAGGATAGTAAAATGTTATTTCCTTTAAACGATAAACTTCAAACAAAGCTCCCGGGACACTATAAACTGGAAATTATACGGCTTTAAAACTTCCTCGATCAGCAAACGAGTGTCGAAATTGATTTCTGCAGGAAGTTCCCGAGTCTGGCAAACTTTTCTCCCCCCCCCCCCTCCCCAAAAATACTTTCCTTCATTCATTCTCGTTTGGTTACAACGATTTTTGTCCGATTCACTCGCTCACTATTACGATCTGAGACCTTGGCAGAGATAAAAAGACGGAAGAGAAAAAGAAAAAATAGAAAAGCAAACGAAGGAAAAGACGCAACGAGAAAAAAAAAACGGAATATA